>JAQFZC010001191.1:0-33097 GCA_034695205.1 Dicyrtoma fusca
CATACAAAAAAGTTTTGAGTAGTTTAAAAATAAATGAATTCAGCTCCATTTCCATTCAAAGGCGCATTGAGAAGAAGGAGAAGAAAAACCTCTTGGTCTAAAGAGAGAGAGAGCATTGGAGCTGTAAGTTTCGTAAGATGCATGACTTACAGAAAGGAAGTTGGATATTTTTTTGAAAAGCTTTTATACCTCGGGAATTTCTTATGAATTTATGACAAGAGAGCTGAATCTAATTTATCACCAGCTCAATTCACAATTTCTAAATCAATACATATTTCAATAAACCTTGATCATCAACAGGCTTTCGCCATCAAAGTTGTAGATACTCTTATAATAACGGACACAAAATTCAAAATGAAAATTTTACTCAAAGCATAAGACACAGAGTATGACTGTACATACCTATACATATATCTATACATATATAGCGGTAGTATATATTACACACGGCACGGAAGGAGATACATCCATTACGTGGAGGCGAAAGAAGACTTGGGCAAAAGGAAGTTTAATTTAGATCAAATTGAAAGCTTTTACATTCCAATTCCAATCCTAACCTCAAGGAGACAGACGTATGCGTATAATTATAATTATATACATAGCTACATCTACAGTAGACATTTCAACCCCTGCCTACGGCTGGGGCAGTGGCTTCAACAGTACTGCGGATGCAGGTAGCGGCTGTGCAAAAAACCTCGGTATAATCATATTTCGGTCATAGTAAAAAATATGTCAGTTCAGACATAAAATAAAATCAGTCCATTTATACACCTATTAGATATACTGACTAGTACATTAGCAAATGGCTCTATGGGTCAAAAATTCATGGCTCGCATAAAAAACAGCTGGCACTCTGTCTAATAGCCCTGGATACTGACTTCTCCAGTGTCATTAAAAATCGACACTGTTACGTAGCAGATTTGAATGAATGAAATGAAAAGGAGTTTAATTGTACCAGGTTTTAATTTCTTACATAAGTGTCGCTTGAATTTTGCCATTTGACGTTCGTTTTTGGATCGTTCACCATACAAAAACTAACTGCCCAAATCTTTGCTATGAAATGCACCATGTACATGTGTAATTTTGAATCTTTTGACACCTCCAAATTCATTGCTAGCCAAGCAGTTAAGAGAGTCAATCTCGTTCCATAGTTTCGTCGGAAAGGAACTTGCCATTATTATATAGATAGTGGACCTCGTGAACATTGTACATAATTCATACCTTCCGATTCCGGTGATGCATATATGTGATGAATTTTATAATATCTAATAACTAAAACTAAGCAAACCTCCTCAAAGACGTTTGCTCTATCCATTACTTGCTGAAACTACTAATTTCTTCTGCCTCAAGAGCACCTCACTTAATTCTCCGGCATCGAGAATAAAGTACGAGTAGTATTTTATATAGATATAGATATAGACACAGACGTATACCCATGTGCGGTCTGTCTACATTTATCTGAAAGCACCATCTTTTCCCACGTAGGTACATAAGTTCCCCATCTCACTCACGTCTTAGGAATGGAAATGCACAGTTTCCGTAGAGTTACAGACAGACGGCTAGTCACCGTAGCAAAAACAACATTAGACGAGCTACAAGGAAGGGAAGGTAAGTCTTCTGTTTTTCTTCCCAAGGTAGACAGAGAGACCCAACTGCAATAAGAAAGAGAGCAGAACATTTTGAATAATGAAATTGTGAGAAGTGTAGTCAGAGCCTGGTATTCCATTCAACTTGTGAGCTGTTCCAGTATGTAACGCACTATATATATATCGTCTATACATATAGGAGCTCCATTATCGCACCAGCACCACACAACACAGAGCACAGGGAAAGCCTCATGGCACACACACACACAAGTAATAAGTGAATACTGAGGAGGGGATTTTAAAGAGAAATGGATTGAATTAAAGTAATGCATTCTTTGTAGTTTAACCTGAACAAATACCCGAGTTTTCACCACTTCCATTTTTTCGTCTCTAGACTAACAGTAGCAGTGTTTGTCTCCCTGCCTACCTGCCTCCAATTTGCCATGGAATGTTTGAGGAGTACGTCAGTACGAAGAGAGAGAGAGAGAGAGAGAGAGAGAGAATTTTTTTCCTTCTATACAATACTCTTGAGTTCAAGTCTTTGTGTAAGCATTCTCTGACTGCTTGGCTTCCCTCCTCCTCCGTCTCTGTCAGTGTAACAGACGGCGACTAAAGTTTGTACATTCATTATTGGCACAGCACCGTCTAGTTAAATATTGGGTCTCTGAGTGTAGCCCACGCGTTCCCGTCTCATTGTACCTGTGCTCCCTGAAACTAACCTGACGAACTCAACTGACGAGTGGAGTAGAGGAGCCTTGTGCATAGATAAGTATAGCTAAACTACTGGTACTACTACTACAGCTGGGAAATATAATATGTAAGTTGGAGAAAAATCCTGGCTCCGTCCTATCCTCCATACTTAAGAGTTCCAGCTTTGTATACTGACTGGGTTAGAGCTGTGTAAGAATGGGACTGGAGAACACCTCCCTTCAGATATCTTTGCACTCTGCATAGACTCGACTTTCACCCAGCACTCCTCACAATAGACTATGGACGGAAAATTCCGTGTCATTGAGTGCGAGAGTGAGTGTGTGTGTGTGTGTGTGTCTGTATCTTACATTTGTATCTGAACGCATGCATGCATGAATTGTGTGACTGGCTCTTTCCCACTCATAACGACGCACAGAGGGAGAGAAATATCGAAAAGAGAGAAAATGTTCAACTTCATCAATTATTGATGATGTGAATGTAAAGGTAGGGAAATATAATTCATCTACTCAAGTTAAAAAGGAACATTATTTTCTTTCTCTGACTACTCTACTACAGCCTATACCTATATACATACGTACTGTCCCTCAGCTTTCTTACACACGGCACAGTTTTTACATTCAATCATTCAATGACGAAGCCCACTGCACACACACACACTCACTCACACTCACTCTTTTCCACACCATAATTGATCGTGAGTACAACTCAATTCTCTGACATTCGATAAAAGTAATTTCTTCAAACTTGATATGAAAGTTTGTATATTACCTATCCATAAAATACTTTCTCGTGCGTCATTTCAAAATTCTAATCCAGTCTATACATTTGAATTAGTGAAATAAACAATTAGAAAAGAAGTTGGGGGCTACATATAGGTATAGTGTCTAATGTCCCAGAGATAAACTAATCTGAAATTCCATCCGAATTTTAAACAAGTGTGATAGCCCGCTCAATGGTGAGGGACCCGTCTTAAAATCCCGTTAAACTTTCTCATTAATTCGATTTACAGGTGACAGATGTGTAGTGATGTAAGCTGATGCATTCATTTTGGAGGAATGTACTTGAAAATCTCATTTGGAAACATGCACATTTGAGAGCGTATCTCTGACGTTGGGGCTGGTGTGCCTTTCTTCGTGGAACATGTAGGAGGTAACCATATTTTCACTTCTTCACTGATTTCCCTGGAGCGTTAATCGTGGGAATGCTGTAAACTGATTATAATAGAATTCTTGAATGTTTATATCCCACCAGCATATCTTAATCATTACGTACTCTCAGTCTCGACACAAGCAGTCATACATTGAGTTGGATTCTACATATTCTTCCCTCTAGTCTTCCTATGCACACATTTTTGTTTACATTTACATTTCTATCATGGAAAAAAAGGTGGTTAAAGCCGCTTTTTAAGCCCTTTGAAAAGATACCATTAAAGATACGATCCTGTAAAGAGGTGTATAATTGCTGGTTTTGAATTTGTATAATGTGTTACTCGTGTTTACTATACTTGTTAAAGGAAGTAACATGATTATGATTTAATTGGATTTAAAAGTGGGCTTTAATATAATATAAAATCTTTTACCCAGACAAACTGTTACATAATTCTAATTTTTATTTGTCGTAGGAGATATTAACATACTCTGGTCGACAGCTGTGCAGAAAAAGTTAATAGATCAATTACATACGCCCTATACTATAAAATTGCCACAAAATAATGTTCTACAAAAGTGCTTAGAAGCAGCATTGTATGACTAAATACTTGTCATACTTACATAGTTTTCTTCCAACATAAATTTGAAAGAAAAGGAAGATTCAGTTGTTGACGATGGTTTTTATTTCCCAAATCCTCAAAACTTTCAGTTTCAGTAACAGCATTTGTTTCCAAATGTATGTAGGTAGGTATAACCGAGACCAATTAGCATTGTACAGCCAAACGTCAGAAACCAGCGCTGTGAGGAAGCTCTCTGTTCTGGGTTTTGGTTCTACTATGGATTTTGTGCTTCTTTTGCGCTAAGAACTGATAATGTGGTATACGCAAGCTGTTCAAAGATTAACGTTGCCACAGTCAGTTCTTTGTGTAGTAGTTCCGGGAGAATCTTGTGCAAATATGTACGTGCCTCCTTTATTACTCGATTTAGTTTGATAGAACAGGATATTATTTTCGTTATGATCGTCAAGATTACGCTAATATCGTCAAAGTCGGTTGGATACCACGGGGTGTTGCATCTGTAGGATCTAATGACTTTGGTATTGTGCTCTCCTTTCCCTTTTGTTTTCATGGCTCTGTAATTACAGGTAGTGTGGCCTACTTTGGTAGTTTTCCCCTCTTTTTTAGTAGTCTATTTAACCGTGAGATATTTGATACCTCCACTGGACTGCTAAGAACCTCCAATGCACGCCTTAAGGAACACTTGCCTTATTAATAAAGGAAAATAAAGTTGAGCTACCTACATCTAATGAATATCTCTGTACTACTAACTTCATTTTATTATGCGAAATTTCAGCCTGTACTAGAAATACCAAGTCAGAAAGTGTGCTAAAATTCTTTGGTTTTTGGTTTTGTTACCACTATTTGAATTCATTATCGAGTAGGGAGGGCGGCTGACTAAATTAATTTTATTATGGAATTTCATTGCAAATTTTACTGGATTTAATTCCGAATTTCTCACCTGGAAATTCGCACTTTCGACACGCTTCGCCACGCCACCACCTTCACCACCTTCACCACTGCACTGCTCTGTTTACATTTTTAAATAATGACTGTTTCCCTTTCAGACACGCACGGTAGAGAATTCTGTTATGAACATTTCTCGCATACCTTTCTGCTTGTGTGCCTTGGCGTTCATTTTAATGATTTCCCCGAATTCATACTCATTAAGAGATGGCTTAGAAGAAAGAAGCAACCCACCGTTACTGACAAAGATATTAAATTTCTGTCTTACACTCCATACAACACATCTTATGTCGAGTAATAATCAACTACGCGAAAAATTAATTTAATCTCAAGATACTTCAATTAAGTTTTTAATTTGATTGAATTTTCTTGTTTTTGCTCACAATTAATTTTAAATCAACTTTAGTTATCCAATAAATAGTCGCTATATGTAGTGGGATAGAGCTGATCTGCGCCTGGAGAGCTTGCCATCCTTAAATGTCATACTTTATTCTGGGTTTAGCTGTTATTACCAATACCAGCACGTATGCCCTAGTTCCCTTGTGGCCTGCTAATATATATTAGGAGTTAACTCCACGGTTTTTAAGGGCTATTTATATAGCCGTTTGACATAATATTAGTCCCAAGCCACGCAGTACATACAGCTAATAGTTAATAGCTTGTAAGCTAAATTAAGGATCATTTTATAAGAAGGATTTTTAGTATTAATGAAATCCTACACATAAAAAATTCATTCGCTAGTACACTTGTCCAAAAAATATGTGAAACTTTCCCAGAGCAGAGCCTCTCTGCTTTGATGGGGATCTTAGCTGAAGGCTGAAGTAACGTGTTTGTTTCTGTTTTTTTTTAAGGTATACTTTTGTACAAGTAATTTTTTGATGACGCATTATAGTTTCTTAGTGCAGTGTCAATACGCGTGGACTCGGAAGGGAAATAAAAAAAAAAAGAAAAAGTGTTCGTGTGCACTCACGTAAGTAAATAAATATATTGATGTGTACAGCCACGAAGCAAATGGACTAAAAGTAATAAAGTTGGTTGGATTTTAACCAGCCTTTTGTCATCCCACTACTTGCTATTAAAATGAATAATTAATAATATTTTTACTCTCGTGCTCATCCCACTCAAGTTTGTGTTTCCCCTTTTACTTTCACCTTACTTTCGCTTTTGTAGTGGGAATTTCTCCTTTTCTTGGTCTGATAACTTATAACAATTCCAGTGAAAACAAAGGGAATCTCTCCCTCCCTCCCTCCCCTCCGAAGCCCCTCCACTGCGTCTCCTAGATATCAAACATTGTAAACATGAAGCGTATTTTCTTTGTCGCATCCAGTAGATTTGACAGAGACAAGGTGATGACATCAGCAAGTATATCTTACTTTGACAGATTTCAGTCCCAGAGCGTTGAAGGGAGCGGGCGGGCGGGCATTGTATAAACATATCCCGCCTCGCTTATAATAATTATAATGCCTAATTGTTATAAGGAAAATTATGATTTCCGATTTCAACTTGTCACTATATAGCCATTCTATACAATTATAGGGAAAGCCTCTTATTGTTGCAATTTAGCGCTACACACAAACACAGCGACAGGATCGGTGGGTCGGTATAGGAGGTGCGGTGGGCATATTTCACTACAAAGTCTTTTGCTACTGTAAATGCTGAGAGGGGTAAATTCATGCTAGAAGAGAATTAAATTAACTTTGAGCTTTAGGGCAAGTCCTAATGAGTTGGGCACTATTTACAAAAGGCAAAAGACAATCGATTCCTTCTTTATGAATATCTGTATATGTATATATGTACCTACCTATCTATCTATGGAGGAAATCAGGAAGGAGACCGAGAGACAGAGAGAAAGAGAGAGAGAGAGCCTTCCCTAAAATTTTCGACGACATGTATGTAATTACATCAAACAGTTACAAGCCAACTTCCCTCTTCTACGAAACCACGGCACCGTCTCCCATCCACTACACACCACGCCACTCTGTCCGCCTTCCCTTTTCTCGGGAGATCAATTACTGTAGTCTATTGTAGAAACAGAAACCATAGAAAAGTCCTGGTTATAATTACGCCATAACTTTTTCAACAACACAAATTTCTTCTCTGAAAAGAATAATATTGGCGGGGGCTGGGCTCTGATGCTCTGATGCTGTGAAGAATAACCCCGGCCCTTTCCCAAACCCCTTTGAAACATGCTCATAAATGCTATTTCGTCTCCGTCCAAAACCACTCTCTGCGCTCCTATATCTGGGTTAATTGGCATTGTAAGAGGATACTATAAGGTGCCTATCTATTACACGATTTTAGTCAATCTCAGTTACGCTTAAACTAAAAAGAATTCTCAAAAAATCCTTCCATTTCCCACATCCTTAATTAACCTTGACGGAAGTAGATACATATTCTCTGGGAAGTGGTTCGATTCATCATCGAAATTATAAATTGTTCGTCACGGAGCTAGAGCATTGAACTGCCTTGCATATGGCTATGGCATACTGCATTGTAAGAATTATTATGAAAAATTTGATTTAGTCGGAGAAGGAACAAAATAGAATTAAATCACTGCCAAAAAAGATGAAGAATTGGATCAAGCATTTTCTTAGGGGTGGGTGCTTTCAAAAACTGTAGAAATGACTAGGCAGGTACTTAAATCCCCCATTAACAAATGAATACTAGGATTTAAGGGGAGACCATTAGGGAGATATATGAAGTGATTTTGGGATTCGTCCTTCCCAGAGTTTTCTAGACGAGAGAGTCTCTTAGATTTATGATTAGATAATTATCGGACGAGTAGCCGAAAGTTTCAATCATTAGATTAAGTAGAAAATTCCAAGTGAATCATTAAATTAAAACATACCTCCTGACATATCTGAGCCGCGGGAGTCCCTACTGCACAGCTTCCTAGCTCTGAAGTCAGAATTAATTCCGTATATGCTCAAACTCATTAAGAACTAAGGGTCGGGGCATTAAAATTTGTACAGGATTTGACTGTGGCAGGGAGGAAACCGCTACAGATGCCCAGACAGGGCTATATTTCCACTACTAAGAGCCTCAGAGAGATTATCTGTCTGTATATACATATATACCTACATATACCCTCGACAGCCCACGTCATAGTCACTCTATATAATGGGATCAATATCCTAATAAGACTAATAATATCAGTGCTATAATTACTCCCTATTATTATTACTACCAAAGAATTTTTTCCAGGAAATCACACACAAAAAATATCGGGTTTGTAAGAGAAACTCTTGCCGTCTCGTCTATAGGAACTTCCTTTGTAAACTTTCTATTGTGACCACGACCACGGTTGGAGCCTTAATAAGTCGGTCGTAACGTAAGTAAGAGTGCTGCTAGGCTGCTATATGTAGGTATAAAGGTTTATAGATATACTACACACGTAATAATAAGTAATACAATTGCGAAACAACATTCCATCGAGAAAGAGAGAGCTCCTTATTATGGAATGAGGTGAAGGAAAAGAAACAAAGGAATTCATCAAAGAAATAATATAATGATGTTTGATATTTTTATCAAAAAGGATAAATCCAACTAGTCTTGTTATCATGTGAAGTCTCTCTCTACAGTCAGTTGAGCGTCGTGTGTGTGTGTCTGTCTCTGTGTCTGTACGTGTGTGTGTGTGGGCTTTTTAGTCTGCCTGGAAGATTGTGAGTAAAAGTTATCTCTGCCCTGGCAAGACCATTGGAGGAAATTGTACTATGTACATGGGGACGTGCCGTCGACGTGAGCTTCCAAGTTTAGTGTTGGCTTAATATAGGATTTTTCCCCTTCTCTCTCTCCTTCTCTCACTCACTCTTTTGTCACAGCAGAGCAAAAAGAAAAACAAGGAGAAAATAATAATACTTGTCGAAGCTAGTGCTTGAGAACGCTTTATTCTCCTCCGTCATTGTGTAATGTATGTCTCCGTCTCCCAGAGCCCCAGCCTAACGTGTCATTTGTCTATGTAATTATATAGCTCGTCCACGTCTTCCCTTATTATGCTCCCCTCGACTGCCTCCCGAATATTTTCTCTAGGTAACTAATGAAACTCTTTAAGCTGGAATGCTACATTGACGAATAAGGTATGCAAAGCCAAGTGTCGTGTCAACGTTGATGAAAAGCCCATGACAGAGCAGAGCTGGGAACTACCGTCCTACAGTCCTAAAGACACAGTCTACTGAACGGCATTCCCTCCAAATGTAAAATGTCTTGTTTGGTCGGGTCTACATGGGAAATAAATGGAATGTATTCCTTTAATGCCAACTACATATTACTCTTTTAACTGGAAAGGGAAAGGCTTACCTTCGTTTGACACTTCCTTCACTTAACTACCAAAATGTGTACTGTACTGTAAAAAAACAGAGCTTCGCGATGCCCTTCCAGCTTCCAGCTTCCAGCCACAGTCGCCGCCGCCACCGCCGACAAGGAGAACAGGTTTACTTATTGCAATTAGTATACGAATGTTTTTTGGCGTGTGGATTTTCGAGACGGGAGAACAAGTTGTTTCTTGATAGAAAGATATTGTTCAACTGTCCTAGAGAAGAAAAAACTCCCACTTTTTTACCAGTCAAGCTAGCTCGTTGCTGGGTGGACGACGCGGCGGCGGCTGCTGCTGCTGCTGCTACTGCTGGTTCTGGTGCTCCTGCCGGTTTCCGTGGAGAAAATGAAGGCGGCTGAGCGTCAATAAAAATTGATGGGGGCAAATAAACCTTTGTATGAAAAGCCGTATCACTTTTCCCCCAGGCGAAGATATCTAAAGATGAGAACTACTCCGAAGGATGAGTTGTCTGTACTCATATTCACGGCTGGAATTATCTTCTCCTTTCCAAAGATGTGATATTCTATATCCTTTTCTTGTGGCTCTTTGAACGAGTGAGGGAGAGAGAGAGAGAGAGAGCGAGTACTTTGAGCGTACTAACGAGCGAGAAAGGAGAATTCTCTCGTCGTCCAGAGTGTATGATTTGAGTGAGAGGGAGAGAGAGAGTGAGTGAGACGGAGGAACGTGAGGAAGGTTGAGTTGAGCTTTGGAAAGAATCAAGGAGATTTGATCAAGTCCTGACTTAGAACCAAACTCGGACCGAACTGAAGCTCTTGAAACGGTAATCCGGGAGAAAATGAATGATCCATGTGCAGTCAAGCTACAGTGAGGCAAAGTGAGCTGTAGAGGAAACGCATGCGTTTATCGCATTATTGAAATTGCTTATCTTCTCTCCTTCTTCCACAGCTTTCAATTGGTTTCTCCCAAACAGTGTACATATGCATGTGACAACAGAGTCGAGAGATGAGAAGACATTTTCCACTACTCCCGACATACGTACCACTACTTGCTCCGCTCTACTCACCCGAGAGAGAGGCAGCGAGGTAGACGGAGAGAGAGAGAAGAAAAAAGATATTGGCCTACTAGGGAGACACTTTAGTGCAGTACGGCCACTACTGGGTAAAACGGCGCAATTTTAAGTAGCTCTCCTGCTAAAACTAATACCTTGGGGGCAAACTCTGAAGTGCCATGCCGTCTCTTTCATTCCATCCAGCTCCATAGCCCCGTCCACACAACACCAGCCCAACGATCCCTCAATGACTTTAGTTTGTGGAAGATTTAGGAAAAAATTATACATATAAAATGGGAAAACACACTGTAACTTTACATGATGGACAGACCGAGCCATGGAGACTGAGAGAGAGAGAGAGAGAGAGATCTGAAGAAAGTTTTTTTTTCGGGGCTGAGAAAGGAAAAAGGAAAAAAGGAAAATGTTTGCTCCCTCTTTCATATGATGAGCCGTCTAAGTTGCGGGAACCAATCCTAGCACAACATTAGAAATAATAATTCTCATGTTTCGGTTTTCCATTTTTTCCCGAACAAAACTCTCCTTCCATACCAACACGCCGGACTTTTTTCAAAGTTACGTGGAGGAGATCCAGACGAGCTCGGCACTCCGCGGATACCTATGGACGATGGAGGAGGTAAAGCTTATCAGTCTCTGAACTGTGAGATACCGGGAGAGAACGGGGATTTGTCCCTACGCATCACATCACAGTCTTGTAGCTCTTCAAGACTGCTTATCTTTCCATCTAAAAACTACACTATGACAAGATAGTATACACTTGGGAGAATCTGCACAACTTCAATATCTCTCTGATGCTCTCATTCCTTCCTGCCTGCCTGCCTCGCTCCTGGCCGCCTCCTCCTCTCTCTCTCTTCTTTCTAGTCATGTCGTGCCGTGACTCAGGTTCAGCTCAGAAATTCTCAATAATCATCCACTGGTCCAGTTTCACCACTATTATCTAATGCTAGCACGAAGGTCGATGAGAAGAGACGCCGAACCTATCCTTTCCGGTTTTACTACATAAACACAAAGTAGGTACAAACAAACTTCTCTCTCTCTCTCTCTCATTCTCTCTCTTTCTCTCACTCAGGCAATTGGAATGTGCAATCATTTTTTATGACACTAATTATTGCCCCAAATTTCCCAGTTCATGGAATTATTAAATTCGCTATCATAACCAAATAGCAATTATTGTTACCAGACCCTTACATATGCATAAGCATACTTTAAATGAGCGAGTAGTTTTTTTTCCCCCGACTCAGTTCCATGCAAAACTAAATTAACAATTCTTCCATGAAATTAGACTTGATATTTTTCATTTTCCAGCCCAGACAAAGTGTAATTAGTGACGGAGACTACAATGCTACACTGGAGCCGGAGCGGCCGTGGAGTTCCCAGAAATTGTACTCTCACTTTATCAACGTAGATTCAATAAATATCTGAGCTGGAGCTCCGTGTACATATGTGAGGCTGATATGGTTGGGGAAAAGTACGTGAGAGTAAAAGGAACTTCATTTATTTGTCTTGCCAGAGAGTCGTTACAATAAGGGGAATAAAAGGAGTGGTGGTGGTGGAAGCTATAATTTTGACTTGAGATGGAATCTTTGTGGAACCTTCGGCTCTCGCCATCTGAAACTCTATCTCTGCACATTACTACTCATATGACTTGGATGAAAGCCTACAAGTCCAACTGTAAGTGGGTAGTATGTTGTGTGAAGTTCAAATAACACCTGTGTCTCTCTATCTTATCAACTTGTGGAAGTTTGAGTGGAGCACCTGTGAGAGTTTTCGAACTATACTGGAAATATTTAGGAAAGTTTCAACTCCTGAAATTATTATTACTACTATGTTAAAGATGTATGGGAAAGCCAGAAGTACGTCCGGGAAAGCCAGCCTTGTTCAGAGAACAGACCCGACGAGACCATACCATACCATACCAGACGGTACGGTTCACCAAGACAGCTTTGCAACAAGTCTGGAGGATGGAACTACACAAGCAATTCAAATGATTTCAACCATATGAGCTGTTCATGGAAGGAAACCTGCTCATTTGGCAATCATACAAAGTTTACATATCCATATATACATATGTATTGATAAAGGCAGAATTGTGACCTAATCGTGATTCCAAATGAAAAGATAATTAGTCAAACTCAAGTTCCACCAAGATTTACCAACTTTTTCATGTGTAAACTTTGTCTCGTAAATTCCCACTTTTATACTATTAATTATAAGTTCTCAAATTCATAGATAGAGCCCACGTTAGGTAAAAAAGACCGTATAGGTGATTTTATAGGTATATAGACAGTGTTTCCAGTGTTTGAGTGTTATTTGAAACAAACGCAAATCTTCTGGGAAAATGGATAATATGATTGTTTATATGTATGCTTGTGCTTGTTAGGCAATGTTCAAAGTGGATCACACAATCCTATAGAGCTACAGCTAGTAACTAGTAATGAACGGTGTTACTTTTGGGAAACTAGAGTCGACGGCACACAATTTTTTTTAATGTAAAAAGAAAGTGAGATTGTTGTGAATACTTGTCCAAAGAATTATTGCTATTATCAAGTTTAGGAATGTGAGTGGATTTTAAGTGGCCACAGATAGCACTTACTTGACTCCTTGACACCCGATGAGAAAGTGAGTTAAAGAAAGAATTCCACTGGAGGACTTTTGTGCTGGAACTTGTACGTAGGAAATACTTTGAAGTTGTAAGTGTAGATTGATCGGAGAGATAAAGGGAATGGGACGATGATCCGAACGATACTGTCAAGATATTTGCATGGATTACCCATTTAAAGCTATTTCCCTCCTGACGTAATTGTAATTATGAATGAATGGTCTTTCCCACTCCACTGCTGTCTCCCACACTCACACCAACATGCACACCCAAAACTTGACTTTAAACTATGGTCACCTCCACTACATGTATACTCGGAGGTGCTTTTTATAGGGGAGGGGGGCGTTGGCGGGGGGAATGATGAAATAAATTGAATAGGAATAGGAAAAGGATTAGATTGGGCACGGAGCTAATTTGACATGGAAATAAATAGAATACAATGCTCCGCATCATGATCCTTACATCCGTGTCAATGTGTTTCCAAGCCTATTGTTTTCCACGAGAGAGACTGACAAGAGGATCGTCGGAAAGGAAAGTTCCATAGGATGCGACGGGTGAGGACAGATTCAAATCACAAAAATCGCTTCACTCAACGACTTGCCTTCAGAGGTTTACATTTCATACCAAGGCAACGCCACGAAACATAACATAACATAAGGATGTTCTATACCACCTTAAATACTGACGTTCAGGGCCACGTTTCCATACACAGAGAATTTCACTTCCACTGCACATCCTCCGACTCGTCTAAGAACAACATGATCCTATTTTCTATAGCTAGAAACCCTCTTCTATCTCCTTACGTGATACTCTCAAATGAGTGTTTGTAATATGCGCTTGCCATTAGCAAGTATACAGAATACGGAATACGGACGTAGCATGAGAGACAGAGAGAGAGCGCATCTATAACAGGAATTCAACTCGAAATTCGGAACTAGAACTGAAACCTACCTTGGCCACACAAACTCACACTAAGCATAGGAGACGCCATATAGGGTCCCAGTTCCACTTTAACATACTTACTGTCAGTAATTCTCAGTTACGGCTACGTCATGATCCTAAGTTGATCCACATATACATATATACATACGGTATACCTTTCATGTCCCTACGCATAAATAACATTGATTACATTCCATATATGTAGGTAGGTACTCACTCCTCGTCCTCCTTCACTGGGACTGGCAGAGTGCGAGCGGATCGAGTGTGTGTATCTAACAATATCGGGAGACGAGCAGTATAGGAGAGGACATACGGGCAGGAGATCGAAAGAGAGAGAGAGAGAGAGAGAGAGAGAGATACTCATTACCAGCGAAGCGAACAGCCAATTTCCACTGATGGGTGTTATTCGATTGCCTCTTGATTTCCGCTTCCCATATCCATTTCACTGCACACCATCACAGCTCCGCTATTCTACTTGAATTCCTTCCCCACTGAGCTTTACACTCCTCATAGGTAGAAATTAACCGTATATTATTGGCATTTTAAAGCATTAACTTTGGATTACCATCACTATTTCATGAAAGGTATTTCATCCGCAATGTGACGAGGAGTCTTGGATGGACGATGATGATGATGATGCGACCTCCATCCTCGGTGTGTGTGTGGGTGAAATGGTGAAATGGGGGTAGACTTTTTATTTTTAAAACCCAGCCTTCCATCCATCCGTTTCCCCCTTTCGTCATTTAAATCTAGTAGTGTTTCTAATGGAAATCATCAATTTACAATAATAGTCTTTGGACTCTCTTGTTGTTAAAAATCACGGGAGTAATGAGATCTGTTCTGTACACTGCACTGTACACTGAGCCAATGCAATGCAGTGCAATGAGGAATGGAATGGACAATGAAAAGGCGTTGTACACCAACAACAACAACAACTTTACTGTATCCAGTCATGTTCTGAAGCACATAGTTAGAATTAGATTGCACACTTTTTATTTCTATTTGAACTGGAATTAGGGTCCTTCTTTCCACACTAGTTCTTTATTTGCGTCATGGGATAATGTACTATATCAGTATACTGTTACTTTCTAATAAAATTGATCCGCTCCCCTCGTTGTTGTATACCTACTGCATTAGGTGCTCTGGCTCTGGGAGTGGAATTACAGACTTCTTACTGTAAGTAGGTAGGTAGGTAGGTATAACTTTGGATCATGAGGTGGATGGATTGAATCCGTAAAAGTGGAGTGAGTTAAGTATGAAAAGGACAGAAATAAAATATATTTATTTGTCATTTCATCCGCACATTTAGCACATACACAAGCTTAGTCAAACAGGAAGAGTAATTATTCTGATGGGGTTAATGTCTCCCCTCCCAGAGCCCAGGAGATTCTAGAGAAAAAAAGGGGGAAATAGGAAACAAAGGACTGATTTCATTCCATGTATGTATGTAATATGTACGGTACGGTCAGCTCATGCAATCACATGTAGTAGGCTTTCCCGATAATTGAACAGTAAAGTTCCTCAACACCCTCACGTACGATCTACATTGCGCGGAATGCTCTCGGAACTTCCTTTCCCTTCTTGTGAGTCAAGTAAAGAATTTTCAATGAAAAGTAGTGTGTGTGTCTGTGTGTGGATGTGTCTCGTAAAAAGTTGAAAAGAATATAATGTAGCTAAACTTGAGCAACTTGTCCATTCTCTTTATAGTCCAAGGAAACAAAATAAATGTCGTTGAGGTAATGATATGTACTCTACGTGAGGGCAGACAGAGAATTACGTGTCAAATGGGTCTACAATATGTGTTGGTAGTAGGTACGGTATGTAGGAGCAGTCCGGGCGAGCTCAATGTAGCGTAGCTTCCTGACGTCCGGTTTGAGACGAGACTGGATCTTCGTAATAAAAGGTGCTACTTTAGCAGATTAACGACAAACTGACTTACTTTTTTTCCCCTTTTACCCCAAGCAGCCCCCATCTCCTCTGCATATTATCCCTGTTGTGTCTGTTAAGCACTTATTGACTCGAAAGGGAAAAAAAGTATCAAATAAAAAGGAGCCATGGAACATGGCATATGCTCCGGCCCGGTCCCGCGGGTTTATAGGGCTCATCCTCGTAGAATACGAGACGAAAACTAGCAAGTATAATTCTCCTTGTTAAATGGCAAAAGTTAAGACATGAGTAAAAAAAAAAAGTCGAGCAAAATTGTCTGTTGGTTAGGAAATGTATGTAGGTATGCACAACAACACACAAAAAACAAGAGAGAAGTGAAGTTTGAAGGGAGAAAATATATGGTGAAGCGTCAACACTTTCCAGCTGCTCTGTGCTGTTAATTTGAGAAACTTTACTCCAAGTTAGGCTTACAGATCTCCTTCATGCATTCTTCACTCTCTCTCTCATCCTCAATTTTTGGGAAGTTGTACGTTTGCTCTAGCACGGGATTATGACTACTATATGTATGTGCCGGAGAGCGAGAGAGAGAGAGATGGAGATACCTCGGTGGATACGGAGACTGAAGGATTTAGTGCGTGTAGCCCAGAGTGGTTGGTGTGTGGCTGTTGCTGTTGGGATGTTGCAAGTGAATCTGGAACATTTCTTGTTCTTTTAACCTTAGTTTAGAATAAACTTTCCTTTAAAATCCAGAGATACTCCCGTATGTATTATGCTAACTGTGATTTGAGCGAGCATTTGAGAGGGAGCACACTGCACTGATGGAGAGAGATTGAGTTTACAACTTTTTTTGAGGGGGAAACAGAGTGGAGGGGGGGGGGCAAAGAAACAGGAGACACATTTCCTTCCTTCGGAGCGGAGGCTTGAGCATTGTACGAGTGAGAGCCGTATCATTAAAAGCCGGATTGACTCGGTTTTTGAGAAGTCAATTTTGCAATCATGTAAAATAGTAAAATCATCCTTGGTTCATTCCACTCTCGCCCTCCTATTCCCTCCTCAGCTCACTAAGATTTCTTCAAATAACCCGTAAACAAAACTCTCATGACATTCTTCTCACTCATGCGTCACTTTTCCATCCATGTATCTATCTCTCCCTGTGGCCTTTTCACTCCTACTCTAATCTCCTACATTATATTATATATATATAGGGAGAGAGAGAGATGTACTCGGAACAACTTCGAGAATCGTACAGAATAATAAACTGACATTCCAAAGTGAGTGCGTAGAGCGGTAAAGAGAAGTCAAGAATTGTCGAGTGTCGAGTCATTTTTATGGGCCAGATTTGCCAGAATTACATCTTTTCAGACAGTTTCTATGGAACATCTATCACACTATATTTATTGGTATTGCTTTCAAATAAAATCCACTTTCATTAAATAATCACTAATTCTATAGATCTACGAACCCAAGACCACGACTTATAGCTTCCATACAATTTTTTTGCAGAGTACGTTACGCTACCTTTTCCAAAATTTGATATTTTTTTTATAGTCTTCATTGTAATTGGCAATATTCAAGTTTAGAATTCAGATGGTGACAAAAAAATGAAATAAAATAATGTAGCGTCAGGGTTTTTAGAATAGGTACATACCTTGTTTTATTTTTTATTGAGGATTTACAGGAAAATAAAAAATAGGTACCTAGGAAGTAGATGTTATGTACCTACTTTATGTATATCGCTGCTCCGTTTAGAAGTAGAACGGTGTAAAAATATTTGCTAGATTTTGTGTCAGTATTGAATTTAAACCAACATTATTAAAATAATCATGGGATGGAAGAATCAAGTTCAATTTCTTGAATACATATATGTAGTTATATGTATTATGTATAAACAGTTCTATTATTGAAATGCATGTTCCAAACAAAATGAAAAATGAATCAAATTTGAGGGATAAAGTTTGTTCGCGACAGTAAATTAGGGTGGTGTGAAAATGAAAGTAAACTTTTCCAAGAATGAATTGTCACAGGAATTTTTTGATTTTGGAAACGGTTGGATTTTGGATTGTTCCAAATTAATTTCTGATTCATGACTGTTTCACATTTTAGGACAGACACACAATCCCGATGTAGCTTGTCTATTTTTCCCCGAAAATGTGAGCGAACGCAGGATTTCGTGCGAGCTTACAGTAGCCAGTGCTTCACTGACCCAAGCTGTCTATTGTCATTCTAGTCAGAGCTGGATTATGAGACTCGTCAGAATTGGATATTGCATGGAGTGATATTACGGAGAATCCACTTGGCGTCTGATATGGACGTGTTGTTTGCGAGCCAATTTTTGCCTCAGTTACTCGACAGTAGTATCACTCCTTTAGACTAAGGGTAACAAAGCATTTGAGAATCTATAGCGTGTGTGTGTGTGTTCGTATAAACAATCATATAGAGGCAATAAGAGAGGCCATAGAAGGTTGAAGGGGACGTCTACGAGATTGATTGTCCTGTGCAAAGAAACTCCTTGAAAATCTTTCTTGGCCCTGAGTAGAAAAGAATGTAGAAAACCAAGTTGAGTTGGTTTTGATTTTTCACTTTTTTTTTTGTTTTCCTCCTCAATGGAAAAGGACTTTGAGTCAGTGATACTGTCCTCCATATGAATCAGTATATCGAAACTTACTCCCATGCGAATTTCAGTCTCTTTCTCTCTCTCTCTCTCTCTCTCTCTCTCTCTCGTTCTTGCTTCCCCCAAAAAAACTGTTAAAATCCTATGGACTGCAAAATATTCTCCAGACAAGACAACTTTCCTTATCCCCGGCTCCTAACATACAAACACGTTCATTGTTCTGTCGGAAAAAATGGTATCTGCTCACATCGCCAAGTGGAAAGTTTATTGCATATCCTAAGGGAGTCGGGAATTTTTCAAGTGCATTTACAACACATTCAATGCCAAAAGTATAGGGCATATTTTTCGCCGAAGCCGTTCTCCTAATGGCATATAGCTCTTGTTAGGTTCCCTCCTTCCCTGTTTCAGGACCGTGTAGGCACACAGCACAGTATGAACTCAAGTCAACCAAAGTTGCGTCATGAAAAGTAAAACTTCGGACTTCAAATTCAAACCTACTCTTTTAGTGTTACACAAGGATGGGAATATGAAGAAGAGGCGCCATTTTTATTGTTCAAAGAAAAAGATTTCTCTACAGTAGCCCAGCAAATAGAGTCGCCAAAGACAGTACATCAAGCTGAATAAGTCGTATATTATTATTGTCATCACTGCACTGTACGGCGGCGGCATATTAGTAGAATGGGATTTTTTTAACTCAAGGTAAAACTGGACGGAAGTTCTTGAGTCGGATTTTTACTCTCTTTCCATTGATACAGACTGAGACAGATGAGGGCACTCACGAGACGAAGTAGCGGAATCAAGCATTATTGCATTGGAAAATATTGAATTGAGAATGAAAATTGAGGAAATGAATGTTTACTGGGCCTCCTCATATGTTTCACTGGGCATAGATTTTTTCACACTCCAATGAGCTAACAAAGTTTTATGTTCGAAGGAGTCAACCAGCGTAGCATCCAAGCCGGGAGTGACGGGCAAGCGACTGAGGCTCTTCTTGAGTGCAACCCGCTTCAGGATCGTCGGCTTATGCTGTGGGAAGAGTTCAAAGAGCTCCTCCATGTCTGCAGGTGACAAGCTGACAACGTCCAGGTTAACTTGGGCTCGGTAGGAGTAGAGATGAGGCTCCGGTCCCAGAATGCATTGAGCCTGTGTACAAAAATATCAAAATATTAATTAAATTATAGGTTCACAAGTGGCTCATAATTTCTTAAATACACAAGTCTTTCTCCATCAAAGAGTCAAAGGAGGAGCGCGCGGACAGGGAGTTGGCCTCGGAAATAAACCCGGGAGTTCAAAAGAGTGGCGAAGCATGCCATTAGGACTTTTCTCGCTAGAGGTGCTATAGGGAGGGCTTAAGCGTTTCTATATCCTGTCGGATCCGTGCCATCATCCGCCTTGGGACCCACAACACGAGCACTTAAAACTTTTGAAATACATGTCCCTTACACTAACTGCACAATATCATTCTAGATTCAAGAAGGGAAAGTTGAATTTTAATATCTCTAGTCATTCAAACTCTTTTCGGAGCCATCCGGAGAAAAATGTTTTAATCATGTAAGTTCTATTTTCCGATCCGGCTCGCGGAGGACGGGGAGAAAGAGAGACTTTAAAAGCTCCAGTGAGTCGATGTGTGAGTACAAGTTTTAAAGGTTCCACAAGGCAGCCTAGCGTATTATATATTCAGGGTGTTCTGTGGATCGAAATAATCCAGTACGATCGAGATTTCACCAACAGTCTGACAGCCTGATACAAATATCCATGAGACAGAATTGCATGGTCTACAAGATACCTCGAAATGCACACACTGGTGCTTCCAGTCCAGATCAGAAACACACACACACACACACACACACTTTCCTACGTACATACATGGCTGTCTGGATCGACAGCTCCGAGATATGTTATGGCCACGCATGTATGTACGTAGCAACATCGCACATTCCTGCGTTCATCCCTGCACTCTCGGTGTGTACCTTACAATGGACTGCCTTTTAGCGCACACACTCCTGTCTCTTTTTTCACTCCAATTGTCCCAAACTTATATTTAGGAGTCTACATGTATTTGCAACATGTAATCCAATCCTCAGAGTACTTGGGATTGTCAGAGTACAATGGGAAAGGAGCGTAGAAGTGTGGAAAGGTTTTATTTTTTCCTCTGAATAAAGAAAAGGAATGAGGGTAGAATGCAGCGCTTACATGGTACATAGGGGAGAGAGAAAAGACAGAGAAAGTTTAAAAAAAAAATTTTTTTGGTTTACCTCTCCAAATAAGGAGGACTTTCCTAGGTAGCCAAGGTCAACGACGGCTCTGTCATCTTCAAGGGACTCCCTCGTATACTCGACGTAGCCACGGTGGATAAAGTAAATATGAGAGTCAATCTCATTTTGACGAATAACGTAGTCGCCGGCAAGGACCCAGAAATGACGCAGTCGAATCGTAGCCTGTCGAACAAACTCCTCCGGGAGATTTCGAAACAGATAGCACTGTCAGAGTACATATTACCCGGGGATAGAAAGAAACGACCAAAAAATTATTACATACCAAAGACGAGCGGTTATCTACTTGAGAGAGAGAGAAATGTGAAGTACTTCCAATCTTTTTTCCATTAGTATTGGCATTGGCATTTCATTCCTCCAAGTAGACGAATTATATACGCGTTTCCATTAAAACAAAAAAAAACGTGTATTTGATATTTCCCTGTCAACACAACAGTAGTGCCAGAGACGAGACTAGTCAGTGCATATGTACGTACATGCATTAGCTATGAGACCGTCTTCTCGTAGCAACTTCTTTAGGTATTTTTAAATCTGACGAGACACTCGCCGGATATTGGATATTTTAATTTATAAACGATCCAGCAGATGTGACACAGGGGAATGCTACAGGACATTTGGACAAAGTAAATGAAGTGAGAGATAAATTCATCACGTCCCTCTTTATTTCCCTCCAGACAAAACTACTGTGTAGAAAGCTATCCACGGATGCGAGTTCGTCTGTATCTAATTGTAAGTACGAAATCCCGTTCAATGTTGATGTTATTGTTTGCCATATAGGCGGGCATTCTGTGAAAAGAAATATTGGGCGTAAAAAAAAACTCTACTTTAAAAAAGATTCGCATACGTCAAATTTCCTTCGAGCTGAATCAATTATTTACAAAAGTTCAAATGCTCGTAAGCTGTAATTCATATTTGCATGACCTCAATATCAATGCGAGCATGGGACTGATACGCTGCACTGCAGCCAGCCTAGCCGTCCTGAATCAGGAAGTAGCAATCAAAGACACATTTTTTATTGTGTGTAAATAAATCTGAAATAAAATGATGTTCAAAGATTAAAACTTACCACGCGGAAATGCTCACCATATGCAACTGTGCATATGTCCATTTTTAAGCAAGCAGGAGCCCGGCTGAGGAATTCGGGAACTACAATCCCTTTGTTTTGAACCCAAGCAAAGGAAAAGTATCTGACTACTTTGTGAATGATGCTGGGTGACACGCCGTAATCCCGGTATAGGCGCTAAAGTACATCATGAAATATTTATTACAGTCATAAAAATATGTTCAAGATTCTATCCTCCACTCAGCGAATTATCCAAGTCTGATTTGGACGACGGAAAATATTCATTGTGGATTGTGAAGTTGGCTATTCCCATTCCGTTGATAGCCCGTTTGATCTTGGAATAGAGTATGTATACCAACTACCTACTATGCGCCTATCTGCTCCATAGCATAGGTTAGGTACTCTTGTAGTTTTTGAAATTATTTTTTACAGACCTAGGTACGTGCACTCTACTACCTCCTAGATGTAACTGTAACTCATGGAAAAAGGGTTGAATAGAATGTGACTTGAAGAAAAACATGTTGTTATTCTAATAAGCATGGAATGGAATGAGGGGAAAAAATTGATTCCAATGTTTGTCTTGGATAGCTATTGAGTCGACGAATCCCACGGATACTTATCAACTCTAAAGTAGCCGTATTTTTCCCAGAAAATGAAAGTTATATATTTTAGATTTTTAGACAGACGTAAAAGGGGTAAGTCGTCGGATAAAAAAAATATAACAGGATAAAAAAAAATGGTTATCGTCACACACACTGAAGGCTCAGAGAGCCGAGAGTGAAAGCTGGGATTAATTCAGCTCTTCGTAATAAAATAAATAAACAAAGAAATAATCTATTTCAAGTACGTCGTATGTACACAGAGTAAGACTGACAGTGATTTTTTTGTATAGGAAATCAAATGTGAAGAACACACACTTTTACAGATTAGGACCCAAGGAGCAGGTGTCAATGTCAAAATAATGTGGCATACAAAAAAATAAAGAAATATATTTCAAGTTAAAACTCACAACGACAACATCCGCTGCCAAATGATAGGATGTATCGATTGTATTCTGGAAGCCAGACAAAATATCCGACAGAACCAAGCCCAACCAAATCAGGGACGAAAAGGAGATTAAAGAAATGAAAATTTTCTCAAAATATGTCACTGGGAGCATGTCACCATAGGCCGTCGTTGTGAAGGCACTCATCACAAAGTACAAGGACCAGAAATATGGACTTTCAAAGAAGGAGATCTCCGACGTTTCAAAAATTGTCCCGCTTCCAACTGGATTTTTTTCAACCATTTTTTTTTCATTAAGATCAACACAAAATTGAAAACAGAAATAATTATTACAACGAAGCAATAACGGTAATGATTATTGGTATTTCTTACTCTTTTTGGTTTCAAACCATCTTTCCGGTGAGATGCATCCATACTTATCCGATGATGTAGCGTCTCCGCACTCATTCCTTCTTTCATTGACGTCATAACCAATTCTACTAAAGCCATGCAAAGCACAAGCCAAGAAATGAAAGTAAATCAGAGTAAAGCATGCAAGTCGCATTAATTTAGTTCGAACTAGGCTTGCAATGAGTGAGTTTGACTTCTTCATAAAGTACAGCCAAATATGCACCTAAATAGCCAAGCCAATAAAGTAAATCCACAATGAATGGAAACTATGAAAGGTGCAAATTGGTCAAATGTATTTTTCAACTCACCAGCCGAAGTACTCGATTCAGTCTCAGTTGAGCCCACAGTATCCGTAAACCATTATGCTTATCCGTGATTGTTCCTAGAGCACTTGAAGCCACAAAAATCTCCAATGGGAACGTAGAGATAAAATCCAGTCCAAAGCCACGGAAATCACTCAAATATCTACATATAGCCATAACTATACGAGTTACTGATGTCACTTGTAGTAATGTCTTAAGCCTACGCATTCAAAATAAAACTGTTACATGAAAAATTCAGAGCAGCTCAGATTTTGACATGCATCCGAAACATTATAACATTTTTTTTCTCGTCATCTCTTTATGACCAGCAATGAGACACAGATTTTAAAATTGCACGCAAAGGTAAAAAAAATATCCTACAGCTAAAGACAGGATTGTATAAACGTGGTAGATTCCCCCGTAAATTATTCTCATAATCATTACGTCAGCCTTTTTATTTCCACCTAATGATAATAATTTCTCATGAGGTGATGAAAAAGCCCATGAGACATATAAACAAATCACCCAGTAAACGTATATAATAATAATTAAAGACACACCTACGACCCTACATTATTACAACGACACATCTCTACCAAACCCATAAACACAAACATGCAGAAAAAAAAACACACACACACTTACTTATTTTGAATTTCTGAGGAATCAGACACAATCTCTCCAGAATCGTCAAAATAACTGAGACGGAAGCTGAGTGCCATTCTGACAATGTAAATCACATCCATTGCGTAGCCCACGCCAAAATAGTGGTAGTCAGTAACCTGAAATATTTTTTTACGCTCCTCATTATTTCTCCATTTTATATTTATTTTCAAATTGATACTTAATCTGTACATCCTGACGGTGCGGTTTGGTTGGAGCTATAAAATTCTATGTTAACTTATCTTTAGTGTAGTACTATGCGAGCTAGAATAGCAAAATGGAATTTATGTTATGTACAAATAATAAAAAAATTGATTTTTACTGAAAAACTCCACTGGTATGTTGCAAGGGAAGCTGAGAGGCCTGCAGCTACGAAGGTCTGAAATATGGAGCACTCAAAATGTAGGTTGATAGCTAGTTACTGCAATCTTATAATAATACATAATAAAATTCTAAAAATTCCGTTAGTTTTCATTACTCACCGCATAATCCAAATATCTGTACACGGGAGATTCCGGAAAGACTGAAGCTAAAAACACGAGATCTTCATCAAAAGTCTTCTGGCGTTTTTTGTCCTGCCTTTTAGTAAATAATATATATATATACCTATCACATTCTGGATTCTTACTCAACACGATTAGTTTTCGGAAAAGAAAGTTTTTCCTGGAGAATGAGAAATGACTTAAATTCAAAAATATCTTACTCAATTACAAGAGCAACTATCTCCGTCAAAGACTGTCTCATCGTTTCCAAGGACCAGTGATCATTTGCATTCTCATGATCATCGACTTTTGTGTCACTCTCCCCCCGTCTAGACTGGTTCTGCTGGACGTCATTCCCATTTACCTTCATGTCCTCCGTGGTTTGCTGATCTTTTTGTTTCTTCAAAATCTAGTTGATATTTTATTAAAGGAATTTAATCCACAGAACAAGCAAATACTATTATAACATAAAAATACTATAATACGTACATTGCCAATGCAATGCACTGGTATACCAAGTAGCCTACTAAAAAACAACCTTCTACAAATTTCCGTAAGTTACACCTACATTTATGATTTTCGAAAAAAATACATACAAATTAAGGAAACTATGTCTAGTAGGGAAAAGCTGCTATCTACAGTCTACAGATATCAGTATCAGCAATTTATACTTTTCTGAGGAAGGAGATGAGAAAGAAGGTCACCTCTGGAGACATTTGGTGCAGCTCTTTAAAACTTTTTAGTCTACCTAAGTAATACAATTATACTCATTATGACAGTTCAATGGGGAAGTTTACGACTACTAATGTAATTACTAGAAGGATTAAAAAATTTTTGGACAGTTACGGAATGACAAATTAAATATTCTGAACGCCAGGCGCTAGGAGGGTAACGTGTTATACAGGGAAAGCCTACAGTTTTTACTGATGAGTGCGAGATTCTCAGACGTCATAATTAATTTAGGAAATTAAGCCGTCACATGAGCTTAAAAAGAGGCTTATGACTTTGGGAAAGTCGAGTACATATATCCTGAGTAAAGAGGAAACATTTTCTTGGAAATGCCAGTCTCCTGAGAAAATCTTCAGATTTTAGAACTATGGACTATAAACTATGGAAATAAATTTACGATCCTCCCCATCCTTTTTTCTACCACTATTCTCACTTAGCTTGTAGTAGTGCAGTAGGTGCTCTCGTGGTTGTAGGCAGTGAAATATAGTGATGTGTTATTTGTATGCATGTAGTATACAGCTTCAAACAGAGTCCTTACGACCCCAGAGTGAATATCGGAGCACCTCATCAATCAATAGGAAAGTAAAGGAGAGTGATGTGAAATGAGAAAGTCATAATAATGATCGTGATAATAATACTTGTAATTATTACAGACTGTTGCTGATTCTGACGTTCAAATCTTTTCGCAATGCTGGGATAAAAGCTGGCAATTCGAACAAAGTCCTTCCTACGAATCCCAAAGATATCCACGTTGGTAATAGCGGACGCTGTGTACTTGTAAATCGGCCGTACCGTCGTAACATCCATAACTCCAATATATCTGGACAAAAAAATTGTATATATATATAGATATATCATATTATATGCATATCAGTATACCTAGGAAGTACATAGTTCTTTTTTGATTTTTCTCAATTTCTCTCTCTCTCTCTCTCTCTTTCGACTTAATGACTCCCAGTCGAAAGGCTTACGTACAGAGAACTCATAAGAAGAATAAATATTGTGTGAAAAAATTAAGTAGGCAGTATCATTATTATTATGGTTTATCGTACTCGCCCACATGAAGATGTACTTCGCCCTCCTCTCTCCACTCGAGAACTTTTCCACGAGAGATGAAGTAAATGTGATCACAAACATCTTCTTTTTGCACAATAATGTCATGTCTGAGGAAATAAATGGGTGTCAGATAAACGCAAATGGCTCTCAAAAAACTTGGTGGGACTCTTTTGAGCTCTGGAAGCTGTGATAAATATCATTAAACAATACTTCAAGTAATTATCAAATTGACTCAGATCTACGATACTGTTATTAAATTCTCAACAAAATATGGCATCCATCACCTTCCTTTTCCCTTGGGAATCTCAAAGCTCTAATCCTTTCCAAAATACAAATAAAAATGTACAGAGAACGAGGCAAATTCTAAAAGTAGGGATATGTAGGGAAACCATTATTTCTTATGGAGAAAAAACGTACTTATACACACACACACACACACACACACACACACACACACACACACGCAGAGATCGACGCAGACGCTTAATCCTTCCTCATTCGCACAAAATAAAAATGCAGTCCTGTTATGCTACAGGGATTACCAGGATGATTATGGAATTCTTAAAATAAGAAAAAATGGCATAGGTTCCCCTTTATGTATACAAATTATACGGAAATTCTAATTGCACTAAGCGGATTAAATATAAACTATATACCTTTTCCTCCTCGCTCCGCTTGATTAGAAAATTATGGATACTTTTTTTAGAGTCTATGGGCTGTGCATAGTGCAGTGAAGCTGACGTAAGGAAAATCTAGTGACCTACAGCTTTGGTTTTGTTTAGGGTAAAATTGTTTTATGCATGCAGGCTGCTGCTGCTCATAAGTAGAGCTGAAAGGAGGGAGTAGAGATACATAATAGGATTTGTCTATAATATTCGGAATTGGCTCTGAAGTCTCCGGAGAGTCTTGAAGTTTCTTATGCATGGAAAGACTCTCCTCCCGCCGTCCACGGGACTACTGACTGCTGGGCCAGAGCTTACATTATAATATGCTATCCTGTTCGGTATATGGTCCTTGAGAACTTAAGGGACATTGAAGGGCTTTTGGAAAAGTCAGCAAAGAAATCTCGAGAGAAAAATAAGTAAACACACATAAAAAAAAGGAAAAGAACTTGCTTGTCGCATCACGTCCTCGAATACATCCATTGCAACTTCTTTTCTCAGGGAAGGAAACAAGTTTGCGAAGAGTTTCTGTGGCTCGATTCCTTGTGTTCGACGCCATTGGTAGTCATAATACCTGATGATACGGCTGAAATTTTTGACAAGTTTTGTGTGAGTGTGGACACATATTATACACTACTGTACTCTGTACTACAACACGTAGTTATTTTCCGCGTTAAGATTCCATATATAATCTAATCCTCATGTAATACTATGGATTACTGGTCTCGAGTACTTATGAAAGACTAGTGGGCACAAGATGTATCTTGTCGTATTTACTTAGCCTTTCCGACTATAGCCTAGTGAGAGATGGACTCTCCAACAAAGAATGGTGCTCTACTAGTATGTCTATTAGAGAAAATAGAAAAAATTACAGGTATAGCAGCATTTCGATACCTTGTCAGTCGACTATCCAGTTTCTCCCGTCCAATGAAAGCGACCAAGTAGTGCATTTGTTTTTGAAATCCTAGTAATTTATGATCCATGTGACACTTGCTCCCCATCACATTCGCTAAAATGTAGGCTCTCAAGAAGATATCTGCGAACATGGAAAAAGCTTTAGCTTCGTTTAAAAAGGCATAGAGAAATATTCTTGAAAGTATCAAAGTAAATCGTTTCGTTTGACGTATGCCTACTAAAATGGCAAGACTGCATAAGTTAGACATCAATTTTTGAGGGAAATTGTTGTTAGTCTGCCAAATGAAAGGAGATGAAATGAATGAAGCTTCTATGAATGAATCAATAATATTCTTATTTTCGAGTTTCATAAACCTACTGCACTCTTGGCTCGTACGGTTACTGTTACACTTTTTATCTCGACTTCTCTACACTACCCCGCCACGCCCAACAACAACCATTTAGTACATTGAAGGAAGCGTGACTTCACCAAAGTGACAAGTACCTATACATATACAGTACATGGGATTGCACACTACTGCACACACCACTCCTGCTCTAGAACTGTAGGAAATGAGAGAGCTTCGTAGTCAAATCAAAAGTCTGAGCACACACCCTGACACATTCACAATTCCAGAACACACTACCTATTTACAGCGGAAATGTACGTTTAGTACATGAATTCTATCTACCAAACTACAAAACTAACGACACACTGTAGTCGAGACTCGTTCAAAAGTTTTATGTATTTACTACAAAAAAAATCCAAAGTTGATACTTGGATTGAAAACTGCATCCACATTTTTGAAAAACTGACACAGTCAATAAACTCTCATGAGACTCAACTGAAGGGTAACTTACAAATAAAGAAAAACAATGACGAGAGGATCCGCTCAAGCTGGTTGTAGGGATGGAACTCCCCTAAATTAAAAAAAAATACGGAATTTCCGTGATTTAATTGAAACAGGGATTCCATTAAAGTATAAGGCAATTTTATATACCAAAGCCACAGCCCATGGACGTGGTGGACACATAGTAGAACGAAATCACATAAATATCCGTGTCCGACATATTATCAGTCAGTTTAAACCCTGAAAAAGAATTAATTTAATCATTATGAGACCTTGAGAAATATAAATATATTTTAAATTTTATTACACTGTAATATTCAATAAAAATAAGAGATAAATTCACCAGGAGCCTTCGCCTGGCCAATCCAAGAATCTTGTCGGCATCTTGGGTATGGATGCGGGTTCTTCTGGGTTGCAGGACATGTCGCCGTAGCAAGTACGCAACCGAGCACATGAGCTTGGTATATAAGGAGTGGTAGTAGTTTGATCATTCTAAAATAATTCAAAAATTTTTGCACTTACAATAAGTAAATGTCATACATGTCTTAGCACTACCATAAATTACACTCTACGATGATAGAATTGGGAGCACTGGCACTCCAATTGCCAGATATAAACTGTACTATCTGGAATCCAATGCTGGAGGTTCTTACTTCCAAGTGTTGGTCCCATTGACTACTTTTAGATCCCTGTAGAAGTAATACCCAAAGACCCGATATAGTAGAATTAAACGGTTGCATCTCAGCAAATATGCCCACAAGGATGATTCATAGCTGTGAAATGAATGATGCAAAAATAAATTAACAGGTTCATCGCATACCCACACACATACATTTGACATTTGTACTTCCTTCCGTTAAAGATTAGCAAGATTGCAGTAGCACTGCAGTACTGCATATACAATTTTAGCTCGTATATGGCTTCTAGTTAACCCTTAGTAATGGGTCAGGCATTAGTTTCACAGGTACGTGACACTATTAAAATAGCATTAAAAGTCACGCGTCCATGCCCGCCAGCACCATTACTAGACGCCGACCCTTCAATTAATTTATGTGCTCCATGTCGGACGGACTTTCTAGGTAAAACTCAAGAGTGTTTGAGTCCGGGATGTTATTACGCACAATACTGTAGAGTCCCTTACCTCGTCTCTACGACCGTGTAATTAATAAGAGCGTACACCGGGAAGCTGGCTAGGAAGTCGATGAGAAATCCAGTCTTGAGGTAATGTTTGGCAGCTAAAAGCGGATGAGTAATGAGCTCATTAGCTTTAGAGTCGTGGTAGGCAGTATGGGACCGGATGATCCTGTCGCAAAAAAACGAGTTAATTTGTAACGGGTCAATTCTAGTGGAAACTCCTTTTTACGATAAGTTACAACACAACAGATCTGTGGAGTTATAATAAATTAGAGAGCAAGATAAACAATGCTTAATGTCTATGTCTACACTCAACACACTACATATATATATATATATATGGAGGGACTCGAGTCCTTCCATGTTGTTCCTTCTTACATGTCAATCAACGTGACGGCATCAAATATGTGGACGTAGTACTCCGCGTCATTTTTCAAATTGGGAAATGCTTCTATGAGCGGAACCACCACGGCAGACGCAATAATAAAACCAACTCGCACTGTTTCCCAGCAAAGAATAAATTGTCCTTTGGGTAAAAATGTTAGTGGCATAAAACAGTATCTACGTGATAAAAGTCAAAAACCGTCATACGAATTTAAGCATAATAGCAGCAGACATAATGAATTTGAAAGCAACCGTTTTTGTTGTAATACTAGATTTGATGATTGCCGATTGCTATTAACAGTTAAGAATCTTACTGAAGGCATGGAATGGTATGAAATTCTCGAGTAAATGGCTGTAATACAGAGAAGTAAGTATTTCCCAAATTAGTAGTTAAGTAATTGTAATGAAAATGTACTAAATTAAATTGTTCTTCTAAAGGTGAGGACTGTAAGCTTTTTTTAAAAAGTAGGTAGTTATATATTTAATATCTAGAATTTCCAGCTAATCCGTATTGGTAGTGCAGTTAAAAGCTATCCCTTACGTCATTTTTCAGACGTCTAACATGAACGATTTCTCCTTTGGAAGTTTTAATTTTCTTGTGGTAGACAAATGTACTGGTTTTCATCGGCTGAGGCATTTTTGATCTTCTCTTATGCTGTTTTCCGCCTTCTAGACTGAATTTTCGTTGAAAGGCCTGCAATTAATAAACATGTAACCGTTGACATAGGTGATTTCTTAATTTCTTTCGTAGCTCACGACTGTAATAGTTACAGCGTAGAGGTAAAAGCCAGTGACTGACAGCTCTGCGGTAGATTAGATTAGATTGAATTAAATATTACTATTAAAACAAACCCAAGTTCCATACCTGTATTCCCTGATAGTCAACCCGTAAGGCGTCTATAGCCTCTGAAAAGAAAGTACAGTTTGGGAGTATTCTTTCAAATGCACTACTGTCCAGCACAATCATTTCGACATACGTAATTGACCTGAGACTGACTTGAGATCCAATTCCAAAAAGCATATTTATTTCTCCAAAACTATGTCCTGACAAGTAAATAAAATAATCACACTAAATTCATTTAAATAGAGACATAAAGATACAAAATAATTTATCGCTACTTTAGTTTTTTTCCAATAACTAACCTGGTGAAAGGATGGCGACGGTAGTATTCGAATCCGCTAAATACACCTGTTTATCAAATATCGTCGTATTTATTAAATATCTCTGTGACATGTAAAAGCGTAGGTATGTCTATGGAAGTATAGAAGTGGTTAAGTAGGAAAGCTCGTAAAGTCGTAAGCATGAAAGTATAGAAAGGAGACAGAATATTTCATTCATAATTTTTCAATAGGTTCGTAAGGCAGTCGTATAGGGCTTCCTCGTAGTACATACTACCAATGCAAAGATGTTTACTTTACGTCAACATCCTATAAGATGGATACATTTTTTTTCTATTTGAATAGCTTTAAGTAATTGGACAAGATAAAGTAATTTTTCAAACCTGGACGAAGCCCCGGCGTACGACATACATTCGTCGGAGGAAATCTCCATAACATACTATAATCTCATTCGGAGGAAGAACAGCCAACTTGGCTGCTAAACAAAACTTTCTCATCGTGTCAGTATCTACATGCTGTGAGGAAGCAGAGACAAATTATCTTGTTAATGCTTTTAAAGTCCGTACACCCCGAGAGAGTTCTATATGCATGCATTCCGTGGTGAAGAGATGGTGACTCTGTTATTTTTTAAAATTTTTAAAAATTGGAAACCTTGAAAAGATGAGTCTTGTACAAATAATGAGCCACATAGTCGACTACGAGCTCAATGTACATTGAGTGGGAAACCGTGAGGAAACCGATGGAGTGCTGAGCTTCCGAGGAAATCCCACGCAAAACTTCCCACTGAACATCCAGATAACGTGTGACACGATTGATTAGTCGTAAGTCCACCAAAGCTTCATCCAGATAGCGAGTTAACCAAATCACATTGTCCTGATGATTTATCCTAATTAAGTTTTAACACACTAATGAGTAAGATTCACCAGACACGTCCAAACAACATAACTGTTATGATTGAGCCGGTGATCATCATCATGCAGCACCGTAGAGAAATATCAAATGATGTGAAAACGTGTCCATTTCACAACAATTTATTATTTTTGAATATTTAATTAGAAAATTACATCTTAAGTAATTATAAGCTTACTCATTTTCTAAGGCTCCTGCCAGGGTTGATGCCAGATCGGCGTAAAAGTAGGTTATAAAGCAGAATCCCGCAAGCAGCCCTATAGAATGGATGGCAGTTTCTTCTTTCGTTCTCAGTTCAATGTCATTGAAGCCGATTCCACATGTTGTACAGATAGCCCAGTACAAGGCTAACAAGAAGACCGAGTCGGTTTTATGGGAAAAATCGTAAGTGTACGCAGTCGATTTATAACAGGGAACCCAAGTTGGACTTGCAGGGCAAACAGTAGCTTCACAGTCTCTGTGGACAAGTAAAGGAGATACGAAAACCAAAGATGAACATTCGATCCATAAATAAGAAGATACTACTGGATGATGATGAACTAATAAACTACCTAACGCGTGTGGCACATTTTAATGGCAGACAATTTCAGCATTTCCGAATATTTTTATTTATCTATGCAAAATCTATAAATAGGAGAATAGGACGAAGCTATTTTTTGAATTTGGCGGTAACCGGTCGTAAATGCCTAAGTTTTGATTAGGCTCAGAGTGCCTATGTGTGACAGGGTTCATCAAGGTAAATGTTCCGAAGGCTATAGCTTCTGAACAAGTGGTCACGCAGAGACAACAAATGCACCTGCATGTGCGCGAGACTTTTATTTATTCACAAAAAAAA
>JAQFZC010001192.1:0-33084 GCA_034695205.1 Dicyrtoma fusca
TGAGTCCGTTGGGCTATCCTCGTTGGAGGACAGTGATGGCTTTGTTTTGTTAATAAAGTTCGTCTTTCTCTCTCTCTCTTAAAAAAACCAAGTCAAATATTCTTAACGTTTTAATGTCACGGAAGTAGTTTCTACTACAGTGCTGTATTTTGTCTTGCTATTTGTATTATACATCGTTGAGTTCTGAGTTCATACTTCACTCCAAAGAATATATGACACCAACATACAAATGTTTTTGTTTTATATGTAAGACACATTTTGCTCTTCTCTTTGAGTACGGATTTTTTTTATCCCGACTTTACCGCACTGGAGATTAATAAATAGTTACTTTATTTACTGATTTGTAAACCATTGTCAGTTGTAGTGCGAGCAAATACACTGTTTTGCACTTTTCAAAAAGATGTAAGCAGATAATTTGTGAAAAAAAATAAATACGTCACTTATTACAATATGTAAATCTTTTCAAGACAAATACAGCAAACTTAACTACAACAATCAATGTTCGATGCGATCACGTCTTGATAATAAAAAAAAATTACGTAAACTCGTAGGTTTACACTATTGTTTTATATTAAGTAAGTACTTAATTACAATTATTGAAAAGTCTTCACTACACAGTTGACTATATTGATGTTGAGTGTTGATTTACCTATGTATACTTTGTACTTATTTACTGTTCTGTCGAATCGCATCATATCACAATATCCACGATGTCACAATTTTACTGACCTACAAAATCAGATCTCAGTTATAGCTAACTAACCATACATGGCTAATTGTTGTAAATAATTACTATAATAATTATTTAAGAACCAGAAGTTAGAAAAATCCATAGGTGGGCGCCCTGAATGAGGGGAGGGGTCCCCGCAGCCCGAAAACTCCCCTCAAGTCCCCTCCACTCGTTGAGGGGAGGGTGAGGGCAAAAATTTTATTTCAGTTTGATGGGAGCGGAGGGTGAGAATAAAAATTCAAAAACAAAATGAGGGGAGGGGAGGGTGAAGGCAAAATTTCCCAAAATATTTGAGGGGAGTGGAGGGTGAGGGAACACGAGTGCTTATTTTCCCTCCGTGGAAATTTAAATAAAAAGCTTGACGGCAGTTGGCGGGCATCATTCTGGTTCGAGTTGAGGGGACCCCTCAGCACAAAAAGTCCCCTCAAGTCCCCTCCACTCAATCAGGAGAGGGTTAGGGCAGACTTTTTATTTCGATTTGAGCGGAGGGGATGGTGAGGGTAAAATTTTTCAAAGAGTTTGACGGGAGTGGAGGGTGAGGGCAAAAATTCCAAAACAAACTGAGGGGCAGGGAGGGTGAGGGCAATTTTTTTTAAAGAATTTGAGGAGAGTGGAGGGTGAGGTTAATTCCAATGCCCATCTATGGAAAAATCCCATTCCAAATGCTTGTGTACATGAAATTCGCGCGCAAAGTCTCCATTTATCTACATCACAGTTCCTCCCAGCTAACCCGCACGAACTTTATCATTACGATAATCTCTAGGGTGAAGGCTCCTAACGGTCGCGGTGGTATGCTTCTAACTGTGGTCCCTTACAATAAAACACTGACAGAGGTAATATTCACAGACAGCACTGTACTTATTTGATAGAGTAAGCTTCAGAGTACCTTAGGTCTTGTTTAAACAAAATTTGAAAAATCGTAATCTGGGGATATTGAGAACGAAGCGTATAATAAAACTGTGAAAACAAGTTCGTTTTCTCCAGTCTTTAGGTTGGCACTGGAGACGTAAGAAACGACTAATGCACTCAGTTTTCTTCCATATAGTGCCCAGGAAAGTTGGTTTTATGGTTCAATTATTAGATTTAGAATTTTAATTTTAGTTTTCGATTTATATATTATCTAATGAAATATCAAAAACTTTTGAGTGGTCTTCTAAATGTGGTATAGGCTAGTCCTTCAACGGTGGTATACTTATTTGAAAATTATGCATCTGAATTGAAATATAAATCCACTTTCCGTTTCATGTGATAATTTAGAAGTTCCGGCATCCAATTATTGACTGCAAACGCAAAACAATGCCAAAGTAAAAATTCGACAAAGTTACAATTCTATTTTAACGTTTTTTAAAATTCAAAGTGGCAAAATTCGATTTTCAAAATTCTGGTTACAATTTGAACTTTTCTTTGCTGAAGAAATTCACGTGTAGAAAGGTTCTTTAGGTATTATATTAGGAAAAAATGCATGATCCTGTGGTTACTGGTTGCTGTTAAATTAAATTGAAACCAAAATATTCACAAAATAGGAGATGGTCCTAAATGTGGTTACCTCCTATTTTACACATTAGAACACGGTTAGAGGTGCCAAACTAATTTAAATAGTTACCTACCGTTTCAGCATTACTGTAACTTGACTAAGTGGTTTTAATTCTTACTAACGAAGAATGACTGATATTTATAGGACGAAGGCCTGTAATTGGGGTCGGCTCGTAAATGTGGTACTTACACCATTTTTTTCTTCCCTGTCAAAGGTCGGTAAAATCCGACATACCTGCTACAGAAAGTCTAATATTTGAAGATTCAAAACCAGGTGTGTTTGACTTCTATTGACTGGTACTACTGAAAATAAAATGGGGGTACCACAATTGCAAGCCATTCTACCACAGTTACGAGACCCAGAGTGATTTTAATTAGGCCTAACGTAAGCCACTGAAATTCATTTTTTAAAGTCAAATGGAGGTAAAATTGAAAACAGTTACATAATAATGCGTGAAATTGGTTGATGAATGTGAATCTGTTATTTTCTTATTCAGTAATAGCACGTTATCGTTTTTTAAGCTTCGATAGTATTATTTTTCAAAACGCTACCACAGTTCAATTTGCCTTGTTTGTCTTCAACTTCTAGTCGCATTATCTAATTACTCGCCATCAGTCAACATTTTGACTTATTTTCATCATTATACATCAATATTACTAAAACAATTTGTTTATTTGAATTTCAATAGTTACTAAATTATTTTAGCTGCGATGCTCCTGTTGTGCTCGGTAACACATATCTACTTTACACCTGTATTTAATTTAATTTCCAACGGTTTGCTACGTGAAATGCTCGAACACAAAATTGTTTTGTTGTTGGCGACCGATTTTCAATTGATGATGTTGTCTTACAATAATAATTAGAATTATTCTCATTGTCAACTTCTTGTGTCTCATTCACAATATCTGTGGACATAACTTTTATTCTACTTATAGAACTATCCAATTTTGGGCCAAAAACACAATTTTTGCGAATTATGATAAACTAAACCATTAAGTCACAGTTCACATTGATTGCTCATGTTAAGTGCATGTACATACCCCTCCACTAGATAGCTGTCTTTGTACGGGAGTGTACGGATGCCGATGCACAAAATGCAACCAGTAGTAGAGGATAAAAGACCGGTTCCAGACCAAAATAATTGAAAAATTTTACAATATTCATAAAGTCATCAACAAATACCATTATTTACTCCAAATAATACAAAAAGCCCCCGTTTTTTACGGTTTTTTGAAAACCAACCAAAACATAATTTCAAAACTGCCAAAAACCAAATGACACACTTAAAATCAACTAAATAATACATAATTTTAATGAAACCTGAGAATGTTAATTTTTTGTTACACACAAGAATGTGTGAGTTTTACACCACAAAAACACTCATTTTAAGGATAATTTCCTCATTTTCATCAATAGTTTATGATTTTTTTACTAGTTTTAACAGTATTTAAAAATTAGAAAAACCCCTCTGATTTTCTAATTCTGAAAAGTACGTATTCAAAAGTATCAAAAAAAGCTAAATAGATTACTTTTTAAAACATTCAACGTATTATATGGTTACAAATTTCAACTATTCAAAAGTGAAAACCGCATTTCTAAACACTCAAAATTAGTAAAGTTAGATTTTTTGAATAAAACTAGATAAATCAAAGTTAAACACATAAATGCAAAAAATTAATGCTACTCAAGCTCTCCCAACCAAGCTAGTAAGCAATTGTTACATAAGGAAGGGGGAAGGTTTAGTGGACTATTGTAACTCCATATCGCTCACACCACTCGCCACATCCTCTACAGACGATAACATACTTTCAAAGTTTCTTATATTCTTTTTGATATTTCACACTCTTGCACTTCAATATGCAGTTGCTCTGCCAACTGTTTCATTTTGTGCTGTGACTTTCTGATTTTAGCTTTGACGGTTATGCGTTTCTTTTTTAGAATTGCAATCCTAACTTCAATGTTAGCAGGGATAACTTAAGTTTTCTCTGCAAGAGTGCTAAGGAAGAGAGACACGGAGTTTTGAACTGTGGAAATTCTTGTAGAGTATGTAACAAAAAGTTGACCACTTAGCTGGGAAGGGGGAACTGAAAAACACTAAAACTTAACTCGTCTTGAGCCCCAACCAAGCGTTAAGCTATTGCATTTTAACACAGATAAATTATGCTTAGGTTATGTGAGTTAGAGGCGTTGCACCTGCATTCCATTTGCATTCTTTAAACAAATTTGGAATTTATTTGACATTCTTTAAAAAAGATTGGAATGTATTTGACATTCTTTAAAAAAGATTGGAATGTATTTGACATTCTTCAAAAAAGATTGGAATGTATTTGACATTCTTTAAAAAATTGGAGCGCTAAATTCGCTTGTAGCTTGAGGGTGCTTTGTACCAAATTTATATTTTATATTGACGTCACCGTGATAACTTTGGTTTACCACCGTATTGTATACTATCTGTATATTAGATAACATATTTTGAATCTACTTTATTTACATTTATACACCAATAATAGTAAAGTTCAACGCTGTGTAACTTCTTAACCGTACATATTTACGACCCCGGACCTTCAACGCTAACAATAATTCAACAATGTGTATTTAATACCAAAAGCGTCTATCTACAGCTTTTTTATATTTTGTTAATAACATTTGAACCGCTTTTTTGATTTATATAAAACAAACGCTATTAAATTGTTTGCGTAATTGTGTGCATTGTTACATCATCAAAAATGAAACAATACTTTTTAATCGACCCCAAAACTGAATTTGAAATTTTGAAAGCACAATTTCTACTACTTCTAAAATATTTAGCCCGTTTTTGGTAACAAAATCAAAACAGCTGGGTATATATTCAGTCGAATTACACCTCAATTAAATCGACTCAAAAATGGCTTTAAAATCAATATGGTATCTAGATGCTAAAGCAGTGTTATATTACATAAAGGTAAAATAATTAAGAGTATCTACATTTCCATCACATATGCTATATTAATGAAACAAGAATTATAACTTGATCAGCTGTTTGTGTTTAAATTTTGGTAGGTTGTATTACTTAAAGGATTCACAGTTCAAATAACACTCCATCACAGTGTAATGTATGACATCATTAACACGATACCAGTTCTGTGCTCAAAACCCCAAACAAAACACGAACGTCTGACGTTACAGGATGCGGTTTTTCATATCGATTTTCTTTTCGAATTAAACATTGTTAATTTAAGGGATTTTGAAACGCGGTTTTCAGTTTTGAACAGCTCATAAAAGTTGGAATCCCATGATACCTTGAACGCTTTAAAAAAATCAAAATTTCAAAATTTCATAAACTTTTGATTAAAGATTCTAAAAGCCCACATAATTTTCTGTTGATTGACATTTTCAAAAATTTTATAGCTCAAAAATTAAAAAATCTATTAAGCTTTTAAGCTTAAACTTATAGCAGCCGCTAGTCCTAATGAAAATATCCAACATTCCATGTTTTTGACCTTTGTTACAAAGTCATTTCTTAAAAGGACTTACCCGAACACACTGAAAACTTTATACGTTGCACGCTATTATATTTGGCGTGTACACACCAAATGTAAGCTCGCCTATATACAGCCTGGAAAGGATGTTTTACGACAACGTCAGTTCGATTCTTAACACCGAATGGGCGGTTACTGCCTCGCATCTCAACATTTGCGTACCGCCGCTAAATATAAACAAATTGGATGAAGACTTCAACAGCAACTTACAAAAGATGGCAGCAAGCTCAGAATACTTATACGCAGGAGCTCCTTTAAGCTTTTGTTACACATCGTCCTAATATTCGTTGTAATCTGGCTAACGTGGATCACTCGACAAGCTCTCCGAATTCCGCTGGCAGCAATTCTTATCCTAGGCTGCCGTGCTCAAAGCAATTTTAAAGTCATGATAGGAACCGCAACGGAATTATCGTTGCTGATTATCGCCGACCCCCTGCTGTACGTAGTGTTAATCGTCATTAAAATCTACAATAGATGGAAGAGGCAAGCAGTAGTTGTACCCTGAGGGGAAAAAATTACCTTAGCGACGCGTGCTGTTACAGTTATGATAGAATGCCAATTGCACGTTATGCATTATAAAGATTCAGATTCCTGCTGCGAAATAGCATGAATATTAAAGACAAAAAAGCTACCAACAGCATAACAAGATTCCACAAAAACAGAAAACAAAAGCAACAACAAAATTGCACAAACGTAATGCAGGAAAACGAAAAAGTCTATTAAACACAAAAAACAAAACCAACTAGTTTAACACTTAACTTGCTAGTAAACTCATTAGTTAACTAATCAAACGCTTACACTGCAACACATTTAAACGAGTAATATTAAACAACGTAACCAAACTTAACTGCTAACTTAAGAGCTGAAAAGCCCTTCTCTTTTCAATTCAACATTTTTATTCATTACCTTATGTAATATATGCGAGCTCCATTCAGGGACCAGTACTCAACTCTGATTAAATAACATAATATACATATGCGCTATCTTGTCCTATGTTAAATTCGTATTCACTATTTATCATGCGACTTTGTAATGCCAACGTGCACAATTAAGGTAATTACATGTAATGATACCCCTTAGTATGGGGGAAAACTGTGCCAAAACTGCAAGTTATTAGTAGGACGAAATCTCGAGATAATCGAAATCAAAGTTACCGTATAAAAGGCCTAATGTTCCTATAAGGATACGTACTGCCATTGAAACCATTGACTCAGTAGGCGGTCTCTCATCTAATCATAAGCTATTCATGCTTGGTGTTGTGGCCTACTGTATCTAATCTTGTAAATATCTGTTCCTTTGTCGATAGGCTTGAATAATAATTTGGATGTCATTTCAAGTAAAATGATTATGAATATTTGTCCTGAAGTTGGTTGTAATCGTGTTCAAATGAGTCTATTGTAAATATTACGACGAAGCTCAACCTATAAAAACCTCGAGTGCCCAGCACTCTGGATCACTTGTTATTTATCTGTTAGCTTGAGCTGAAAGCTCTGTTCATTTTGTTGTGAAGTTAGGATTATTGTATCTGTTTCTTGATCTAATTTGAGTGTATTAAGTGAGTACTAAATATCGTATCGTTTTCGAGATTAAATATAAGAGGATTGAGAAACTGCAAACTTTACTGTCGTTTGGATTAATTTTATTGTTTATTTTGCTGGTCGTTCGTTTTTCTTGATTCCCATAAAATCCAACTCATGGCATCGTCATTTTCTATGACAGTTATATTGTTGACCCTTTGATAGTCGTGACCTTTCAGAGCATATTCATGTCTAAACTATTTATTACAAGTAATACCTAGTTATCTATTATAGTTCCTATAACAGTCAGGCACAGTGGCCGACTGGTTAGAACTCCGGTTCTCTTCCTCAATATGTATGGAGTGGGTCTTAGAGACGGTATGCAGAATCACTGTGTCTGAGCGTGCTGGGTGTACGTCGTGCAGGAGTAAAGGTGGAATTCGAGGGCTAGGGGCTAGAGTGTTGTGGGGAATAGACGGTAGTATAGGGACGGAGGTACCTTCGCTATCAGTCAACTGTGTAGTTTGATACAGTGACGGTCCTGATAGTGGGTCTGTGCAGGCAAGGTTTAATAAGAGATATTGCATATATAAGTCGATATCAACCCCCTTCGTTTACCTTTCTATTTTATAGACCTTTTGAGCCTAGCAACTATGTCAGTAAGCGTCCCGAATGGAACTGTATCTCATTATACGCATCCGACACATAGTTAGTAGTTGAGCAGGGATAACCCACTACCGGGTTATGCTAGAAACTGTCGTAGAACGTAAATACACTAGAGAGGCGATAGGTGCGCTGCGGCTTAATCCTGAGCCAGAGACCCAGTGGTTGGCAGTGGATGGCATAACCCACTGTAGCTGGGGGATTCCCAAAGGCTCACAGAGTAAAAAGGAGTAACAGCTGCACACACAGTAATGTAAGAGCCAGTTGGCTAAGGATATAACTATAAAACCTCCTACATACATAGTCCCTATAACAAACCAAATGGCTAATGTCATGTAACGATGCAAATGTAAATACTATAAGTTAGCATAGGGGTTATTTAGGCTTAAGAAATCCAAAATGCCCAGCTGCATTAGTTTACAGCAACAAGTTATCACGTCATAACCTAAATCCCTAATCAAACATTTCAAATATGTGAAATGATAACCAAAACATTATTTATGCTAAAACAAACACAAATGAATTGTATATATTAGTATATTTGTATAGGGGATACTTAATGCTTTTTATTTCTCGGAAAAGGGGTATAGAGACTTAATGCCTTTTCCCCCCCGTTTACTTAGCATTGAGACAGGTTTATGTACATATGTGTGTAAGTTGATTTTTTGGTCAGCTAAGGAAATGGAAATAACTTTTCTGCTGGTACCGACGCATTTTCCTGGAAAAGGAGAGATAGCATTGTGAAGGGTTTATGTACTGTGATGGAATGTGCCTACACAGCTCGTTATTATGAGACTGTCGGAAAAGGGAAGGGTGCTCATCCGCCTTAGTATTGTAGGTGGATTATGGTCAGGGTATGAAGCACCGCCGGAGGGTGTTTATGGGATTAAGCAAATAAATTTTCTTGCTTAAGCATACTCTGTAAAGCCCTCGAAATAAGGTACATCAATTTAAACTTGTGCTTACCTAGCAGTGTAAGAGGTGTATGTACATATGTATACTGAAAATAGGTTTTAGATATTTGCTAAAACGTCTATTACTCGAATAAGGAGGAAATATCCATCAATGCAAATCCTCGTTTACTTAGCATAGTAAAGGGTTTATGTACATATGTATTCTGGTTTTACCTAATGGCAAGTTACTAAAATTTTTTTTTTGTTTTTTAAATCATAAATAATTTTTTTGTAAATTTTTTTTTTTTTTAAATTTTTTTTAATGTTAATTTTGTTTTTTGTTTTAAAGTTGATACAGCAAAAACGTTATTTTTAACTTGGCATGCCTATTTACTTAGATTGATATGTTTAAGATAAATAATTGACTTACCAACAATGTTTCAGTAAAACTTGTCAAAGTTGATGATGACGAGGATGTTAAAAGTTGTTGAATTTTTCTACGTTGAAATGAAAAACAGATTGTAAAATAAATGTAGAAAAAAAAAATAGAGAAATGTTCCAACTTGCTGCAAATGTTTGATCGCAGACAGGCTTATGAATCTAGTAAGGAAGTAAGATCGTAGAATGCTGATATATTATACTAAGCTAGAAGGGTACAATGTACTCTAATAGACAGAAGCAGGATTTTGTGTTAAATAGAATAAACAGGATCAGAACGTTTAACATTTAAAGTCATCGTATGTTACAAAAACCGTGTAATACTCTAAGTTCCACTATCGAATTGTCCTTAGATGAAATTAAAACATCAGACGTTTTTAAAACGTATAATACTAAAAAGAAACGAAAATTTAGTAGTTCAACACACCCTGTGACAGACAATAGGAATTAAATATTATAAGTATTTACAATATAAAGGTACTTTATTAACAATATCCTAATTTTTAAGCTAAAATAATGAGTATTTACTTAGATTCAGACTTTGAAGATGAGCTAATGCTACTGGCATCATACATTGATGACAATAATGATAATGATGAAGAACTGAAAAGCATGTTTTTTCAAGCCTGGAAAAGGTATACTGATAAAATCGATGGGATTGATCTTAAAACAAGAGAGACTTCTAACACCTGAATTAATAATCTTAACAATCTAAAGCTTAAGACATCAAAATTTGAACGTATTTCAGATACGGATGATTTTTACAAGTTTCCAAAATATATTATGACTCCTTTAGGATATATCTACGTAGTACTACGGAAAGAATTTGATTGGATTGTACTTAGATCTATCTTAAATCTGCCAGCTGGTGAAGAATTATTTAGTGCAGCCGATTTTATTTATGTAACGTTTCATCATCTGTTGCCCTTGAAACATGTTATTGAGAAGCAGATTATTAAAAAGAGGGCCACCGAAGATTGGGAAAATAAACTTCAGAAACAGAATGAAAGGCTTAGGTATGAACTTAAGATTAAACAAAAAGACTTGCTACAGTTTTGGACACAGTATTTGCTGAAAAAAGGGGAAAACTAACAAGTCGTTTCACGGAAGGTGTGATAAGTACATAGTACTTATGTGATAATAATGTGAAAATCTATTATATTTATAATCATGTCAGAGTTTAATGTATCTCTACTTAGTAATGCGTCTGTGCATCACTATCCTGATAACACAATTTGAAATTTTAGAAACAATCTGTCACCACCATTACGTCTAAATTCTAATAACTGGAAAGTTGCACGTACATCATGTACATATATTGGTAGTAAAATATTTATTCACAAGGGAGAGATAGTAGCTACTAGTATAATTCCATTAGATCAGAATAAAAAAGATGTTGTGTTATGTGATAAGGATAACCTATCTGTTGGTGAAAATAAACGAAAATGTCTAGTTTCTAAAGCCCTTAAAGGTGACATAATAGCTCCTGAAAACTTTGAAGATATGAGTAAGTTTTTACTATTCATATCTGAATTCTCACCACATGTGTATACATGAACGAATTGAACTATGTTGAAATCGCTTGCAATGTTAACTTAACTCAGGAAAATCATCTAGTTGTATTAACTGAAAAAGTACAGCAGCTGTTAGGAATCCATGATGGGTTAAATAAACTAGTAAAAAATCACCACATGTCAAAAATGTTAAGGAGATACATTTTAAATGTATAGGTAAAGATTCTATAGTAAGAACACCTATCATATTTGGTAAAGGTGAGACTGCGTACGTAAAAACTTTAGAAAATGGGACAAAATCCGAAATTAAGACTACAGAATTTATAAATAATAATAATAATAATAGTATTCCAAAAGTATTTGGATTCCTAGCCAAATGGGTAGATACACTTGAAGTACATAACAATAGATAATGGTATACAATAAAGTTTAAAGATGTGGAACACAAGGAAACATTTATGTTACGACGTCATATTATGCGTCAACTAGGATTACCAGATTCTTTTCACTATGAACCTAAAGCTGTATGGATCATGAAAAATGTTCAGTCCAAAGTATATTTGTTTAAAGATGAATTTATAGTCGAATGGAAAGGAAAATTTTATCAGGCTGAAAACAATTTGTACAGCTTTAAAGATGTTATACAAAAAGTAATGGAAATCCTTGAAATCAGCTAATAGAGTATTAACAAGGAAATAATACATATCTCCTCAAAACGAATTTACTATTCCCAAGATTTCCCTAAAGATTCTAGAGTATATGGGATGGCAGAATGGAGTAAATCAAAGTAAACTTGTAAATGATGACTATTTACATCGTGGTAAATACAAAATGTATCCCAAACAAGGAAAAAGCTTATTGTTTATATGCAGAGGTGGGCGCCCTCAATGAGGGGAGGGGTCCCCTCAGCCCAAAAACACCCTTTGAATCCCCTCCACTCATCGAGGGGAGGGTGAGGGCAAAAATTTTATTTCGGTTTGAGGGGAGCGGAGGGCGAGAGTAAAAATTCAAAAACAAAATGAGTGGAGGGGAGGGTGAGGGCAAAATTTCCCAAAATATTTGAGGGAAGTGGATGGTGAGGGCATGCGAGTGCTTATTTTCCCTCCGTGGAAAGGACCTCCCGCACCCTTGGCCAAAATTTGGAACCTCTACTCTAAATATTTTTTTTTATATAAAAATTGTAATAACCAGAGTGAGCAGATCACGTTGGCTGACAATTTTAGCCTGCCCGCCAGGATCTGGCAGAGTCCAAAAGGGACGGGAAAGGGGCAGAGAGCAGCAGTGAGGAATTACGACGCAACAAAAGGGGAAGTCGGTCTGTGTGCGTGTGTTTATAGTTATTAGTACTCAGTCGCAAGACGAGGCGGCTGAAGTGCTCTAAGTATAGAAATAAGACGGGGAATGGCAAAAAAGTTTGTTGTAAGGGAAGAACTAGGTTAAGCTAAAAATAGAATAAGCGGGGAACGAGTTAAGATTAGTGAGTGTCTACAATGCGTTGATTAGCTGGCGTCTCTGGGAGGCGGCGAAGATCTGGACAGCCGGGCCGTGGAAGCTGGAAGCTGGACGGCGAGTCTTCAGTTCCTATCTGTATTTCAAGCAGTAACTATCGTCGTTACGCTTTACAAAACGTGACTCAATTTCCCATCTTATTCCCCACTTAATTATTTCTTATTTCGTTAGTAACTTGATCGTTACTATCTTCCTTTAATCAGTAAGTTAGTACGTATTTGTTTAGGTTTAGGTCGTTGATGGTTCAGCTTGCTAATCGGGAGACTGAAATCTGGCTTTATTGGTGTAAAAGAACCAATGAGTGCGAATAAAATAATAGTCAAGTTTCGCAGATTTGGAGAGGCATTAGAGCTGACGAGTTTTATTGCTTTCAACTTGCATACTAAAGTATAGACTGGAAGAAAGACATCGTTCCACAGTGAACCACAGACCGACTCGCAGTGAATGGAGTAGGGAGTAAAGTAAGGTCTCGTTCTGCCAAGACGGACAACCAAGACCTGGCAATTCAGGAAGGGGAAGTGAGAACTCGGAGCCCCAAGTCGAGAGAATAGGTTGCTTTGGCTAGAAGACGGACTAAGAGACTGAGGAGTCAAGTAGACTTGGCAGTGGCTTCAGTGTACTCAGGATTCCAAACGTCTGCATCGAGCTTATGCTCATCTTCGTTAGAGAAGGAGTTCGTTACTCAGTAAGTTAAGTGTCGTAAGTGTGAGAGGCACAAGAGAGGAAGTGACTGAGCGGACTCGCCATGTCCAAGGAGGGACGTTGAAGGAGTAGGCGAGCACCAACCCTCTAGAGAGGCCCAAGCATACGAGTTCTGGCGAAAGACTGTTTGCACTGGCGACCGTAAAAACCGGACTTTTCGGAACAGAAGACCATCACCAGGAGGAGCGGAGACGGCGGCCACAGGAGAGTCCTGAAGGTGACAATCCCGGAAGAACAGTAAGTTAAAACCATTATATCCCTCTCGGGGATTATTCTTTCACGGGACTGCGAGAAATGGTAAATTCATAATTGTTGGCATCTGGAAGGGAGGCATAAGCATCCGGTGACCAGCATGCCAGTAGTAGAAGAGCAGCTATCGGACCAGGTAGTCGAAGTAGGCACGACGCGGATGGTGATCAGCGGAAACCATGCATGGCATACATAACTGGCATTAAAGGAGCAGGCATCGTGATAGCTAAAATCGCTACGGACAGAGTTTACGGGTAAAGGAGCCATAAATTAGGGGCATAGATAACAAGATCTTTCAAGACGAGGCTCTAGCAACGGGAGCAAAAAGTGGTGAAGGCAACATAACAGAGGTGCAGCTGCAAAGTGTATTTCAAGGAGCATAGAGACAGCTAGGGGTAGGGAGCCTTAGTTAGAGAGGCTGCTCAGGCGAATCGGACCCATCGGGCGTAGGCCGGTCGGACTGCGAACCAGAATCCAGCTGGGATCATCCGGTTGCAGAGTACATGTCGGAGGGACACGAGTGACGGGGGACAAGTGTTTATTCAAGGTCAGAACGGTTGTAGGTCGGGTACGTTGTAGAGAACAAGTAATACTATAGCTAAGTAAGGGTGAGATATAGGATTTACCCAGGTAGTGGAAGGGTACGGCGTAGGTTATACAATAATATTGCATAGAGGAGTCCTTACGATTTAACCACAAGAGAGTATTGTTAAACGGAGAGACACTGCGGGTAAACTGGTTGGTGAGCTCGGAGGAAGGAGCTCGAGGCAGTGGTGGTTGGGCCAGAGGAAGAGGAGGACACTTCAGTGGGAGGGGCAGCAATTCGTTGGAGTTCGAGGGGAACAGAGGAGCTGGAGAACTCAGGATACATAGAGAAAAAGGCCAACAGAGAACGGGACCGGCGAGAAAAGCGAAAGCACAAAGTCCTGACGATAGTCGTGGAGATCCCGGTAAAATCCGACGCAGAACAAAGAGCTTACCTGAAAGTCACTGAGAGTAAGGCACGGGAAGCGATTAACAATGACGTTACGCTTATCAAACTTCTACACGGGTTTAAGCCTGAACGATATATGGAAGTAGACCCAGAGGACGCCAGTATCCCTACGGTGGGCACTAGCTTACCCAGAAAGAAGGGAAACCGGGGAATAAAGAGATGGAAACGAAAAAGAACTGGGAGAGACCCTACAAATACATCCCGGGAAGATTCGGTGAAACAAAGAAAGGTGAAGAAGAGTCAAGAGAGTTAAGCAAAAGCCGAAGCAATGAGTTCGGGAGTGGCCAAGAAGGCAAAGAACAGCGCCTTGATAGTCCAAAACTTGATAGTAAGGCTAGATGCAGAAGAAGTAGACACGGAAGTTCCCCTGACAGTCGGTACTGCAAAGAATGAACGATATCCAAAAAGCTTGCGAGCAGGCCTGTCGCGAATCAGTGTACAGAACCAGGAATGGGAAATAAAGCGAGCAGAAACGACGACTGAGGAGGGGTTAGCGACCAGTCTACAGGGTGTCGAGCATCATCTGGGGTTTCCCTTAAAGTTCATTCGTTGGCGTCCGTTCGTTGAGGTTAGGATACAGGGGGAAGTAGAAGGGCAAGTGGAATGCGGTGCTCGACTCTGGTTGTGTGCATAATTTGATCAAGCAAGAAGCCTTAGAATGTATGGGCCTAGAGAGTAACCCTTCAGCAGTAGCGCATATTAACGGGTTTAACGGGGAAGAAATCCCGGTGCTAGGATATGTAGATATGGAATTTGAGGTATTCTGTAGGCAATTTAAATGGAGAACGTATGTCCACAAAGATCTTTTATACACTATATTCATTGGAAACAAGTTCAGATATGAGAAGAGGTTTGAGTTTGACGACATCAACAAGGTATGCCATTGGACAACGCCCGTAGGATCATAGGAAACGACGACCCGGGGGGCTAAAGCGGCGGCAGCTAATGCGGACTGGGGTCTGCTAGACCAAGACCTAGGGACGAGTACGTGGGCGGAAATGGAAAGCTCGACCATAATGCGTACATTTTTTCAAGAATTGGCGAACAAGTTTCTTACGGTAGTCAGAGCGAAGGGGTAAGTGGTCCGAGCCAGGGGTGCCTCGTACAGAATAAAGATGAGCAAAGGCCACCCACTGATACAATGCAAGCCGAAGGTGAGGTCACCAACGATCCAAAAGCTTATTGCCGATAAGGTTAAGGCCCTCGCAGAAGCAGGACTGATCAGCCCGAGACAATCGGAATACTCATTACCTATTGTCGTAGTTTCTAAGTCGAATGAAGACAAGCAAATTGTGATTAACTATAAGGATTTAAATAAGTACACTAAGCGTAAGGCAGCGCCAAGGCGCGACCATGGAGAAATCGAAGGTCGGTTACCACTTCGGGTGTTATTGTCCACGGTGGATCTAAGGTCGGGGTTTTGGCAGATTCCGCTCACTCCGGAATGCAACACAGCCTTCCACACTCAGGATGACCACTGGGAGTAAAACGTCATGCATATGGGGTTAAGAGACGCACTGCATATCTTCTATAAGTTAATTAACGTAATGTTCAAGGAGGATGTGGGCAGATGGGTGCATGTTCTGCCGGGAAAGGTACTAGTAATAAGTACAGATAGAGAACAACACAAGAGACATTAACTCTGTTTAAAAGGTTAAAAAAAGTTTAACATAACGGTTAACTAGGCAGGGTGTCGCTTTGATAGCAGCAAGGTTGAGTATTTTTGCCATCAGGTAACACAATCCGGTTTAAAAAAGTGCCTAAATAAGATAAAATCGATTCGGGAATCCTGGTCCTAACCGACATAAAAGACAAAAAGCGATTTACTGGAGCAGTAAACTGGTACATGAAGTTTTTGCCGAACTTGGCGCCAGCATTGGCACCGCTATACGACTTTCTGAAGCAATCCTTTGAGTGGGATCTACAGAAGTTTGCGTGGGGTCCGGAACAACAGAAGGCATTTGAAAAAACTAAAACGTTGTTGGCCCAGGACATCGAGCTATCTACAATTGACTATAAAAAACCGAAATATATCAACACCGACTTATCAGAAGTAGGACTGTAGGCGATCGTGGCGCAGCATTATGGGGATCCGGGAGATGAACAGAAGAAAGTCAGAATCATCGAATGCAAATCAAAGTTGCTGAATGTGGCTGAGAGGCTGTATGATGCCAGGGTGAGGGAGTGTTTGGCGATCAGATGGGCGAACAGGGTGTTCGAAGAGAATCCATTACGAGAATAATGTAATTCTCAGATGTGACAACAAGGCGCTGTCTCACCTGAAAGATGCGGCTCTGAATGATCACCAGTATTACAAGCATGTGGTAAGGTAGGAATCGGATGTTGTCAATGATATCGAGTATGTTAAAGGGGCCGATAACTTGATGGCAGATCACCTGTCCAGAGGGCTCATATTGGATCTGGAGCAAGATGATAACCTCAGTGCATTCGATATCTGCTTAGCGGTTTTTTCAAACTCGGAGAAGGCCGTGAAAAGTGAGGGTCTAGACTTGGCGGTGCTACAAAGTAAACAGAAGAAAGTAGTGTAGTTGCGAGAAATCATGAGGAGTCTCAATAGCTTAGTGGCCCGATTGCGATTCCGGAACGATTATGCGATCGTAGACGGGATTTTATGTAAGTTGGTATTGATTCCGGACACCCTCCCGGTGGGTCCGATCGTAAGAGATCCTACGAGGGATGAGGAATTTCCTATAAACTCGGGTGGCACTGACCGGGAGAGGGAAGCAAAGAGCGATCCGCAGGGTCATATTAGGTTCGCTCATCTATTGCTGGAGCCAGGATTGACGGACAAGGATATAGACAGGTCGCGGAAGCTGGCATTACCATACATACCGAACACATTGATCAGACCGCTGCTGGAGTACTTTCATGACAATACGCTAGCAGGACACAACGGCATGGGGAGGACATATGAAAGATTAAAGAGATACTACCGGAGAGCCATAAGAAAAGTAGTTGAGGAATACGTCAGGACATGTATAGAAGGCTAGCAAGTCAAGGCATCCACTAAACTTAGACCGGGACTTTTACGAAAGCATGGGTACAGGAATGGTGTATATGAATGCGTGCATATAGACTTTATGGGACCGATAACGCAAAGTAAAGGTAAGAGTTACATTCTAGTGTTAGTAGATGGGCTCTCAAAATGGATTGAGATTAAGGCGACGGCATCGCAGGATTCGCGCACGGTAACTAAGTTTATATATGAGCAGTTCTGCTGGTATGGGTTGCCGAAGAGGATTCGGTCAGACAATGCGTCGTACTTTACCAGTGACCACTGGAAATAGTGCTTAGCGAAAGAGAGTCTCGAATCGGGATATTAAAGGTATCCTCCGAGTGTACTCCACCAAGACCCAAAAGAAGTGGGCCCTCCTTCTTCCGGACTTCCAAATGGCACGGAATTCGGCGAGGTCAAGTTCGAAGAAGTTTGCGGCGAGCCAGTTGATGCTGGCAAGAAAACTCATTTCCGATAAACAGGGCCCGGGCACGGGCATGCACATTACCTGTGGAAGAATTAGTCAATTGGATACAGGTGGGAGCTAAGATCAATAGAGCACAATGCCGGCAGAACCTGCTCAAGGCGTGGATATACCAGAAGTGGTACTTTGAGAAACATCGTAGGGAACTGAACTTGCAGGTAGGAGATTTAGTAAAGGCGGTGAATAAGAAACTGAGTAAGGTAAGTCAGGATTACCCACAGTCGCTAGGCACAAAGTACGGAGTAAAGTAGGGAGATCGTAGAGGTGCACAATGACAATTCATACTCGATTAAAGACCTTAGAAACCCTGATAAACCGAGTAGGAGATTGCATATCAGTTTGCTTCTACCCTACCACGATCGAGCACAATCGGAGTTTCCGCCGGTCAGGGGCGATACTCAAGGGTCGGATATGGAGACTGGCTCAACCGGGCCATAGGGGCTAGACGAGGGCACGATAGGCAGGCCCTCAGGAGCTAATAATTTGACGAGTCATGAAAATGCAGATACTAAAGGGCCCGGAGAGGTGGGAGAAAGAGAGACGGAGCAACAGGTGACGGACCCGGTCGACGTGCAAGGAGAATCCGACGACGGGGAAGGAGACGACTGTCACTCGAAGACTCCCCTACGGGTGGCGTTTCCGCTTTAGTTGGTGATACTTTTACGCCTAAAAACGTCCGAGTTACACGGTCGCCAGTGCAAAGGGGTCCTAGCATCGGGCCTTAAGCGCTTAAGCCCCGAGCGCTGTAGTCTGGAGCTCTTTGTGCATTAGCTGTTGGACCTTAAGCGCTAGGGGCCCTAGAGTTAGACCTAAACGCTTTAATCTTCAGTGCCATTGCCTGCAGAACTTAGGCCGCGGACGCTTTAGCCTGTAGCACTTGTGGTGTGTACGGTTTGGCATTTGACGCTTGGGCTTTGGGCGTTTGTGCTTCATGCTGCCCGGGCAATTAGCGTTGGGGTCTTTGGCCTTCAGCATTCGGGCAATGAGCGCTTAGACCTTGCGGCATGTTTTTTGAGGGCTTTAAACTTGAACGTTTGTTCCTCAAGCGCTGAGGTCTTAGGAGCGTAGCTTTGAGGTGATAAGCCTTGAACGCGTGGGCTGTGAGCGCTTTGGCTTTTATTATTTGCGCCTAGCGCGCTTTGGCCTTTAGCACTTCCGCCTTGAGCGCTTTGGCCTTGGTTGCCTTGGCATTGAGAGCTTATGCCTTTAGCGCTCTGGCCGTAAATGCTTGTGGTTTTAGCGATTTTGCCTTGCAAACTTATGCTTTTTATCGCTTTGGCCGTAAGGGTTTGCGACTGTAGCGCGTTTGCCTTAGAAGATCAGGCAATAAGCCCTGGACCATTATAGTAAAGATCTTGTGCTCTTGGGACCTTGATTTCAGGGCTTGGGCCTTGAGCGCTTGTGTATTCAGAGTTTGGTCCGCAGGAACTTCGGCTTCAAACGTTCGGGCCAGGAGCGCTTAAACTTTGAGCGCTTGGGCCTACAGCAATTGAGTCTGGAGCGCTTTGGGCGGAAAGCTCAAGCGCGTTGGCTTGGAGCGGTTGTGCCTTAATTGCTTGGGTCCATTGCGTGTGCGCCTTGAACGTTTAAGCCTTTAATGCTTGGGCTTCAACTGCTAGGGCCTTGGGAGCATGGGCGTTGATCGCATGGGTTATAGGCGCTTATTGGGTCTTGAATACGGGGGCCTTATGTGCATAGTAATTTAGCGTTTGCTCCTTGAGAGGTTGGGCATGAGCTTTGGAGCAATGAATGCTTATTTCTTGAACCCTTTGTCCTAGATCTTTTGAGCCTTGAGCGCTTTTGACATAGGCTCTTGTGCTTCGGTCGCTTGGGTTTTAAGCGGTTGCGCCTTACTCATTTGGGTCTATAGCATTTTGACTTAAACGTTTGGGCCTTAAGCGCTTGGGCCTCGAGCTTTGTATCCTTGAGCAGTTAGGGCTTAAGCGCTTGGGTTCCAACCGTCAGGTCTTGAACAATTGGGCCTTGAACGCTTGTGCCTTGAGCGCCTGGACCTTAAATACTTGTGCCTCGATTGGGCTTAGGCTTTGAGTTGTTGGGCCTGTAGCGCTTGAGCCATGAGCAGTTTGTCGTTCAGCCCTTGGGCGTTGAGCGCTTTAGCCTTGAGCATTTTGAGCTTGAGAGTTTGGGGATTAAACGCCTGTGCTTTCAGTGCTTGTGCTTATAAAGGATTGAGCACCTGGGCCTTGAGCGCTTAGATCTCGAGCGTTTGGGCCTTGAGATTTAGTGCCTTGAGCGCTCTACCCTTATGCGCCACTCGCGATACAGTTTTATCTACGTCACTTGAACGCTTTGTTCTTTTTCGTTGGTCCCTTCAACGTTTGGGCTATAAATACGTGTGCTATGAGAGTTTTGCTGTAAAAGTGCAAGACTAAAAAGCTTGCGCTATTACTGTTTCACTTTTTGTACGTGGTTATGACGCCTGGATCTTTGCGACGCCATAAAAATTCTTAGGGGAAGGCCTATCAATGTAAATTAATACTATCTAGATCTCCTTGAACTAAGGGAACCTAATTTGCTAAATCGTTTTGGAAATTCCACAAAGATTCTTAAATTCTGATTCTTGAATGTTCTTGGTATCAGTTTTATTAGAATGAGAAGTTTGTAATTGACATTTATAATTCAGTAGGTAAGACGCAAAAGTGAGTAGATAATTAGAGAGAGTAATGGGATAGGATACTCACTATTGAAGAAATAATTGGACTTTCTCGATTTTTTGTGCAACGTTTCGAGTCAATTCTCTTCTTCTGGCACTAATTCACAATGAAATATAATCGCTCCAGGCATAGTTACGACGAAGTGAATATTTGAGTACGGCGGTGAGTGTGGAAACGGGATTGAGTTATGGAAGTGGAAGTTTGTAATTGATATTTATAATACCAACTTGAAATAATTAAAAACTCGTTTCTTCTACTTTTATACAGCTTATAATTATTCCTAGTCGTACTAATATATTATACATTAAAAACGTACAAAATACAAAAAAATGCAGGGTTTAAAAAACAGCTCCAATATCTAAGCATTGATGCGATAAACAACTAAATGCTAAGCACCTTAAAAACGCACATCCAAAAGTGTCCTAGCCAATATTTTTCTTTCCAATCCACAAATTGATCTGGCCCAATTCTGGCGTTACTATTGTAAAGTTAATATCGAGTAAGCACCTCAAGGATAACGAGGTGTTTCGGTTATCCCGTCAGTTTCTGGCCAAATCGCAAAGAATTGGAGATTGGAGACATAATGAAAGCATAATGAGTGTAGACGAATGCGGTGGGTTGTGGCGTAGTAACACAGGGAGAAGTTGGTCGTTGCGAGTGCAATTTATTCATAAAGAATATCGATAAGCTTAGCGACAAGAATGTTCTTTGTGAATACTAGTTACAGGGAGGGGGGGACATGACAATGGGTTTTGTCAGTGTCATTGTGTAATTTTCTAGGTCATTGATTAATAGTTTAGTGGGAAAATTGATGAAAATTCCTTTCATCAAGAGTGCGGGTAAAGTGGTGATTTGTTGTATAGTCCTCGAGAAGGAGGAGACAAGGATTCCTGTGTGGGCTCGAACGAGAGCCAGGACGGAATCATTTTCAGGTCATTCTGTACCACCGTCCATGAACCACGTTCGTGTTCATTGCTACAGATTCCGACTCAATTTCTAAATCATTTCCCCATTCTCTATTACTTGTTTCTTTTAGTAATTTATTTATGACTTTTCCTGGTCTGCGTAGTTCTAAGTTTTGCGTTAAATAGTTTTGTTGTTTTTAATTAGGTACTTTGGGAAAATTGAAGCTAACTGGGCTGAGAGTTGTTGTAAATAATATTTGAGAGTGAGGATGCTGGTGAATAAAGTATAGCATTCATCGTACAGCATTAAACCTGTGTAAAGAGAGCGTCGAGTTCATTCATACAGATTGAGAGACGCGAGACGCTCAGAAGGCGTGAAGTACATAGGTAGTCAGGCAAGGCCGAGGTTTCTGCGACTAGAGAATCGGAAACCGGAAGTACCGCCTTGACTCGAAACGGCGACTTCCAGAAACAAAAACCGGAAGTGCTGAACTTCCGGCTAACAGACAGTAGAGGGATCGGCTAAAGAGGTGTGCTTTACTTGAGGGTTAGACGAGACTTAGTTGTTGAGGACTTCAAATAATCTGCAAAAGAGTTCAATCTCATCCGCGTCCTGAGAAGGAGTTTATGATTACAGTAGCCAAGGACCCTAAATAAATCATGAGTTTAGTGAATCCTTGAAACGGTAGTAAGCCGTCAGGGCTTTGTGAGAAATCCTAGTGAGGCCATCCAAAAGTGGAATTGCCATTTCCCAGCTGGGAAGTTAAACGGGAGCATGAAGATCACAAGTCAGAGGGATACGAACGACTTTACGTTTTGGCGTCATACTGTTTTGAACAATTATGGTTATTAATTGGTTGTGTCCTTCGGCGGGATGGAGGTCCAAACTTCTTGTAAACGTTGAGTTGAGTCTGGGTCAAATCTTCGAGCCAAAGACTGCTTAGCCGGAGACGAGCTATAATTATACCTAATGACTGCGGAAGTTTGCTATAATTCAGCCACTCCTGTCCTTCGTATGTGTATACCGCGTAATTCACAGCACAAAAGACGCAGTATAAATCAACATGTTTTCAGTTTTGAAGTTCATTTAATGTCAATAATTTAATCCGAAATAATCTCTGCAAAACGAAATAAAATATAAACATCCTTCGCATAATAAATCATGTGTTTCACTGGCATTATTTCATTATTTTGTCACGCTATTAATATTTTTTATCTTCATTACAACGATTATCACTGCGATTTTAATATTCGTTATTTTGTAAGAGTAACATTTTATAAATCAATCTCAGGTAACAAAATTAACGATCACTGTACTTCACTGTCATTAGTTCACAGTTAACAGCTGAGAGCCATAAGTTCTTGTTTTCTTTGACGATTAAATACACTAGTTGTTCACTATTTGTTTAGACGCTAAGCGCTACTGCAAGTAAATGAGTGTACTGATGGCTGTAGGCGCAGGTTCAAAATCAACAACAAAAACACTTTTTTAAAAATACTATTGCTAAAAAGAATGATCAAACGTAATCCAGTCAACGAGCCAATAGTTCGCAGTATGCACTTGCAAAAGGCTAAAACTGTACAGTAAATATGAGTTTTTGTAGTAATTAATATAGTAATTGTTGCAACAAAATAAATCTCAGTCGACAGCGAGCACTAAAAATCTAATTAAGAAAATACTCACTACAGCCTACTGTCGATTACTTAATTTTGAACATAGTTACATAAAACTTCACAACTTCATCTCTCGACAAGGTAGAAACCGACCTAAATTAATATGCCTTTATGCTGCGTACCAGTGGCTTTGTTGAAGTTGAGCCTTTCAAGGATACAAAATATATGCCAGTATGCGTAAGCGCAATCCTTGCCAAGTTTTCTGCTGAAAACGTTTGACAATGCGTACTAGTTCCCTCCCAGCTCAATCGTCTCAGCATTCGAACCGTCGTGTTTTCCATTCGACACATTTCAAGCTAATGAGTCACGTGTGCGCACAGCACCAACTCAGTTGACGGCAATAAAACTTATCGCATTGGGCCAGATGTGAGCCCCAACTTGAAGGTTAAAGTGCCACATAGCATTTAAAAATAAACTTCTGGCTGCCAAATCTGCGCCAGGACTTAACCACAATAAATGCCGAAGATTCCCCAGAACATCGCAACGCCAGAATTGCTAGTTCTGGCCCAAAGACACGGCAGATCTATCCGGGGACGTCAGAGTTGACACATCTGACGTTTTTACGCCGGAGGTTACCAATCTTGATTTTAAATGCCTCCAAAACACCACCCAGAGCCTCAAATATCCCTATCGGGAGTGTTGCTTTCAAGGCAAGACAAGACGTTCTAAAAAATAACGCTCTTAACTAGATGCCGAGTTTGATTTTCTACAACGTAGAATGAAGTTGACTTGGATAATGTGTGATCATACTAAATATGTTATTCAAAAAATATTAAAAAACCAAGAGTGGAGAAAAATGGCATTCTGAAAGTCTAACTAACAGGTTGAACTGCTTTAAACGAGCTGTTTGCATAATCTGCAGTGATCAGCAATGTGTAATTTTCAATTCTAAGAGTTCCGTGTATTTTATCGCAAATATTTGTTCAATAAAAATAGCTTTTGCCATTAATGACAACATTGTATAATGGGGCACTCACAGGGCACAAGTTTAGTCAAGTCCAGATTTTATGGTAACTTAGTATTTTTCTGATTGCAAGCGTTTATTAATCGAAGGGTAATGTAAAATCTAACAAAAGAACGTAATTGGACTCAGTTGGGCATCGAATTCACAGATCGTAGATGCTATTTCCCCCCCACAAGACTATGTTTTGCCCGCAGGTTCTTTTGGATTTCTTTATTAAGCTTAGGTCACTAATTTAATTTTTAGAAATATATTTTTTGCATTTGATTGAAATTAAGCCTATAAACAACTGCATGATGCTACATTCATATTTGGTATTTCTATTTACCGGAATAAAAATTAAAACGAACCGCAGTTTTTTTTACCCCGCCTTCCTTTCTATTATTTATTATTATATCAAAATTAATGGAAAATAATTCATATTAATTTGGGGGGGAACCGTTTATGTGGAGAAACCAAACAAAACAGTGTATGAAGTAAATAAGTGTGCTCAGACTACTGGATTTTCCAGTACAGTACTTGTTTTTGAGTTGCTGCACTGGCAGAATTTTATCTTCAACCAGTACAGTACAAAGTACTGGATTTCATGAAAAGTACTGGAAATGTACTGGTTGTAAAGAAAAATTATCATTTTTTGTATTAAATCATTGAAAATGCCAATGAAAAATATTTGTAGGACTTAAACCCTTATTATTACTTAATATACAACTAGCCTTCTATTTTTGAATGGACCCCATAAACAATGCCCTCGTGTTGGCGGTTTTTCTATTCTGTAGTACTTTTTTTAGTCTGGTAAATTGATCTAGAAAAAAATGACGTTGGTACCTATGTGTACTGGATTGAGGCTTACAAAATCTGAGCACACTACAGTATATCCATCCTGTTGTAAAACAAGGTAGAATAAAATTGTTATTTTTTATGGTTGTTTGTTGTTTGTGCATTTTATTGGTATACAATAATCATAGGCAATTTACATTTTATATAATTAACCCTTTCGCTTAGTTAGTGGCTACTTAGTCATTACTTTTGTTACATATTTTAATTTTATTTAATTTTTTAATTAACCATCAATTAAAACTATTTATTTTATTTCAAGAAAGCTTTGAAGTGAATTATTTTAAGCGCGTTGAAAGCAACGAAAAAGCATATCACTGGTTAAGATGCAAAATGACGCTTATCCAATACGGCCTAAAAGCAAAGTGACGCGCAGCCAAAACGTTAAAATGCAAAATGTTGCATATCCATTGCCAACATTATTTTGTGCACTGGTCAACGCCGAAACCTAAGTAGTGCTGCCCAGTGCTAACATTGGGCAGCACTAGCGTCAATAGCACAGCGTCACTACTACTAGTGATGCATCATAAGCCTACTAGAAACGCACCATAAGCCAACTAGTAAAGCATCATAAGCATAATAGCAACGAATTATAAGCCTACTAGAAACGCATCAAAAGTCTTCTAGTAGCGCATCCTAAGCCTACTGAAACGCTTCATAAGCCTACTAGTAACGCATCTTAAGCCTAAAAGTGACGCATTACAAATCTGTTAGTAGCGCAACATGCACCTATTACAAACCCATTATAGACCTACTGCGAACCCATTATATCCTATTAGAAACCCATTATAGACCTACTGCGAACCCATTATATCCTATTAGAAACCCATTATCAACCTAATAAAAACTCATTATAAACCAATTCAAAACTCATTGTACACCTATTAAAAACTCATTATAAACCTATTAAAGCTCATTGTACACCTATTAAAAATTCATTATAAACCTATTAAAAACTCATTATAAATCTATTAAAACTGATTATAAACATATTAATAGCTCATTAGAAACCTATAAAAAACCAATTTTAAGCTTATTGGACACTCATTAAAAACCTATTAAAAACTCATTTTAAACTTATTAGACCCTCATTATAAACCTATTAAAAACTCATCTTAAACATTAAAAAATCATTATAATCAAACTTAACAAAGAATCTAATTTGATAGGTATTCGAATCCAGGTAGAAGCCTATTAGGCACTTGTTAGAAACCTATTAGAAACAGGTTAAAAACGCATTGGAAACAGGTTAGAAACCTATTAGAAACAGGTTAAAAACGCATTGGAAACAGGTTAGAAACCTTTAAGAAACCGGTTAAAAACCTACAAGAAACACACTAGGCACCCCTCAGTTGGTTCCCAAGGTTTGTTGTTGTGTTAGAAGGCTAGCGCTTGGCAGCTCTAAGTTTCAGCGGTGACCAGCGCACGAATTAATGGTAGTAGTGGATATGCGACATTTTGCATCTTAACATTTTTTGCCTGCGTGTCATTTTGCTTTTAAGCCGAAATGGATAAGCGTCATTTTGCATCTTAAGCGACGATATAAAATTGAATTATGTTTACGTGCAATAACAGTATGCATGTAAATTAACATTGCGTTAAACCAGCGTGCAGTAATACTATCAAGTCAGACTGGCTTGATAGCAATAAGAGCAATATTACTGAAAGGAATAAGATTGTAATCGGTTGTATTAAATCAGTGTAGTAGGCCTCCATTTGCAGATATACTATAATACGTAATGAGGCGGTAGAATGCCGAAAGACGTTTTTATTACAATTATTACGTCTCTAGCAATGATACAAGTGAACATACGTAAACAAGCAGTCCTGCTACGCAATCAGTAACAAAGCCGGAAGTAATAATAAGTAATTGGCTTCGTCGATAGCCACGCGGTGCATCTCGTTCAAATGTAATGATGTATAATGTTTCAGTAGTAGGAATTAGCATCGGTTTACGGTTTCAGGATTTCCGAAACTGAATTTTGGAGGCCGTAGATCACTCGTGGTTCAGTGGTTCATGACATCGGTCAGGTTGAAGTTAAACTCCTGTTTGTTTTTAGTATTCTGAAGTTTCAGTGTTGAATCAAAATCATTCTTTATTTTACCTTTTCACGTTATTAAGCCACTTCAGAGTCGGGGGACTAAATGAGAGCGCACGGCCATTAAAAGTAAGTTTGTAGCTTTACAAAAATTAGACTCGTGGTATAATTATACTTGTTTGATAAGTAAGACCTTGATTTCACTTGTGACTTTAACCATGATTAACTTTAACTGTAGTTAGTTTATCGATGATTAGCGTGTGAAATCCGCACTAAGCATGGGTAAAAACGATGGTTAGTGCGGATTTCACACGCTAATCATGGATAAAGTAACTATAGTTAAAGTCAACCATGGATAAACCTGCAAGTGAAATCAAGGTCTAATAAACTTCTCTACGTGCGTTTTTGTGATTTCAAGTAGTGCTATCATAGACATAGACCATTATATCACTGCTGACCTTAAAACTGGTACAACATTTTAGTTTTATGCAGGAAAAACATTATTTTGTTTTGTGCGTTGTTAGTCGTTGCCATTTAAATAAGATTTACCATTTAGCTTTGGCTTCAACCCAAGGCGGACCAACGTAGTTTTCAGAAATGAGGTTTTCTACCACAATTAAAAAGGTGACGTAAATGAGGAAATCGGGATAAAACTATTTTTTAAGTAAGTCTCAACAAAAGGTAGTAAAACTGATTTTGCCAAAAACGGGTAAGACCTTGATTTCACTTGCAACTTTATCCATGGTTAACTTTAAGTATAGTTAGTTTATCCATGATTAGCGTGTGAAATCCGCACTAACCATGGGTAAAAACGATAGTTAGTGCGGATTTCACATGCTAATCATGGATAAACTAACTACAGTTAAAAACCATGGTTAAAGTCGGAAGTGAAAACAAGGTCTAATTGTGACATGGTCTTTTTCAAGAGGCAAGTAACGCTTTATTTAAAACCGGTAATTGTGATCTCGTTTTTTCTAAAACTGGTAGTTGTGATTATTTTTTTAAAGAACGAAGGCACCATAAATTCTCCAATAGTACGTCCGTGCAATATTCCATTCAGCTTCCCCGACCCCCGCGTACAATTAGAAACCAGCGCATTAACAGAGACCCGCGTATTATTCAAATTACCCGTTTTTCTTCTGTGAATTCAGTTGAAATAAACAGGCTAAAAACAAGAATTTTGACAATTTTAAGCGACTTAAAAGCATGTACTATTTCATTCAAGCTGTTCGGTGGATAAAAAATTAAGTTCACACTAATTACTGTACACTTAAACACTCTAAACAATTCCAATGACCCGCGTACTATTAGAGATCCGTCTATTATTGGAGATCTGCGCATTACTCTATTCAAGCCTAGGACCCCCACGTACAGTTAGAAACCCGTGTATTAATAGAGACCAGCAGCATAGTAAAAGATAATTTACGGCTATTGTCATTAGTTGTTCTTACTATCCGTCACCATTTAGCTGTGGTTTTAGCTTCATTACATGTCGTAAGTTTGAGCACCATTGTAATTACCGTAAATTCTCTAATTACTCCTCCCTCTAGTAATTCCCCCCTCTAATAATTCCCCACTGCAAAAAATAACAAAATGTTTAAGTCCCCCCCTCTAATAATTCCCCGGTACATTAATAGAATTAACTGGCATGTCTTATAATGGATGGTATGTATGCAATGGATTGTATTGCTGCTTCATTTTAGTAGTAAGTGATAATTACCCCCTCTATTAATCTCCCACCCCTCCAATAACTCCCCAGTGCCAGTACTCTTTGAGTTAATAATACCCCGGTATATTATTAGAGAATTTACGGTACACACATCTAGGTTCCTGTTCGTAGTCTTCTTGAATTTCTTGCGCAATACTCTGTCTTTAAGAAAAGCTAAATCACAACTACGCTTTTTAAATAAACGAAATTATAATTATCTGCCTCTTTTAGAAGCCAAAACTCAAATACCTGCATCTACAACAAACGGTATCCAGTCAAAACGACGAAAGTCAAAACGACGAAAACTTTCGTCGTATTGACCTCTGACCCCTATGTGCAAAACGGCGAGAGCCAGTGGTCAATACGACGAATCCTAGTGGTCAATACGACGAATCAATGTGGTGAATAAGACGAAACCAAAAATATAATACAAATACATAACAAATCAAAAGAAACAAATATTTACACATTGGTTGGTGCATAATTAGGCAACATTATAAGTAACCTGCAAAATGAACTAGGTTAATTGGCATTGTTGTATTTAGCAATAGCCTTTTTTAAGTTATCTGTAACAACTCTGCAATTGTTTTCTCAAAATCTGGCTATTTTCCAACATCTATCTGGGCGAGGGTGTTTTCAGTCCTGTTTTGTAGAATTCACGCAGCAACTATAAAGTTGGTTTATTCTATTCTGCCTGACAAACTTACAGTATACTTTTCCAAACTAATAAAGCTGTTAGTGAGTTGGTCCCTCGCCCAGATAGATGTTCGAAAATGTTTTTTTAAGAAGAAAATACGAAGTTGTTACGGATAGTAACTAAAAAATACTATTTCTAAATCTTAAAAAAGCGCTTTTATTAAGTTCATTAGACAGGTTGGGTATAATGTTGGCTAATTATGCACCAACCATTGTGTAAGTATTTGTTTCTTTATGCATTTGTATACAATTTTTGGTTTCGTCTTATTGACCACATCGATTCGTCGTATTATTCACATCGATTCGTCGTTTTGTCCGCTTGATTTAAAAGTTTCGTCGTATTGACACTAATATTTTTTTGTTTTCGTCGTTTTGACCTTTCGTCGTATTGACTTTTGTCGTTTTGACTGGGAATCACAACAAACACACGCTGTCGTTAGAAGTTGATTTTACTTTTACGTTTAAAACAATCGTTAACTTTAGCAATTATTGGTAAGTTATCGATATATTGCTTGTAACATCAGCACTGATCATTCTCCACAAGCATAGTTATTACGAATTTCACAAATTATTGCTAAACTAACCCATATGAAATGTAAAATGAATAAAATGGATGGTAAAATCCAAATATTTCTAGTTTTTGGCAAAATTAGACTCTTTTAAACAAAAAATAAGTCACCACGTTCACTACTGATCCTAAATCTGCATGCTAAATCTCGCTTAAATTGTCACGAACGGTAACGCTCTAAACAAAAATAATTTATCCTGCATAAATCCAAAAAGTAGCTCCATGTTTAACGTCAGTGGGTACAATATCCTGTCTATGTGTACGATCACAAGTAGTTGAAAACACATAGGGGCTTGCGATATGTTCGTAAATGTGAATGGGGCAAATCCGCGGATGGATCATAACCGTGGCTGCGTTGAAATTGTTTATGAAAGAAATCCGTCGCAGTGTGACAAAATAACAAAATGGTGCTTATTAGTCGATGTTTACACTGAAAATCATGTAAATTATTTAAAATCAAAAACAATTTGAAGCAATCACCGAATCGCTTTAGTATTATTTGAGGGCTTTCACTTTGTATTTATCGGTAGTGTTTACAATTATTTCATTCCTGAGTTTGTAATCGCACTTTAACTGAAATAGAAAGCGGAGTGAGGTTAACTTCTGTCGTATTTGCTATTACTAACTTTAGCATATTACTGAATGACTCTGACTAAACATAGATCATTGGATATAAATGTACACTCTACCAAAACCGTCTAGTTATTTTTACCTCGACAGAGTAGTATTCAGGTGCATTTAGATTTTTGTGAATCCTTTTCGCCAGCAGTTTTCAATTGAAACGCTTATTTCTAATGATCTATGATTAGACAGCACTATTTACAGCACATTCAGCACTATTTACGAGTCTAGTGAAACAATTATGTACTATGCTTGCGTATGTGCTTCTGAATTGGAATGAATAAAACCCCAGAATAATAATAATAAAATAATAGACAGAAAACTAGTACAATGCTAAGGGGCCGTCCATTTAGTATGTAACGGGCACTGCGGTCGGTGGTACGTTGGACAGGCGTGACAGGCCTATATTATTGCATTACGTACATAGTGCAAATTGCGTTACAGGCGGTCAGTGGTTCATAAATTAAGGCCGATTTAGCGTTACATACTAAATGAACGGCCCCTAAAATTAACAACCGCAAAAACGGGCATTAATTTTTTTTCGGTTTTCTGACAGTTAAATTGCGATTAAAAACTAAAGAATGAACTTTAAAAAGCGATCCATAAAAGCAATTAAATATTTATAAAATAAACAAATATGCTAAAGCTTTTCGCTAATTGAATCAAATCGTTTTTATGAATTAAAATAATTGCTATTTTGATTTAAAAATAAATGTGAAATAAGAGTGAACTTTAGTGTAAAATCAATTAAAAGAGCGCCATCTTGTTATTTCGCCACACTGCGACGGATTTCGTCCATAAATGATTTCACCGCTACCAAGGTTTTGTTCCCTCCACGGATTTTCCCCATCTACGGATTTGCCGTCTAAAATACCTCCACTATACTGTGTTCGTAGCGACATTCTGGACGTTGGCATTATTTTGCGGCGATATTATGCAATAGCGACACGTTCGTACTGCAGCAAGTTGTCAATGACGCTTATTTGAAAGAAGCATTGTTGGTCTGCGGCATTTACAGGGCAGCATTTTGTCTGGGATTCGATTTAGTCTTATCTAACTAGCAGTATAATTAGTCTAAAAAATAAATGTAAAGAAGTCGTGGACTAGCAGTCACAATTGTTTAGACACCAGTACTTACCAATGCAAATCGAAAAATATCGATGAGACTGAAGCGCAAATATTTTACTATCTTCAATTATTTTGTAGAGAATTTCTTGGTAAACGAAACTAGAGATACCATAATTTGGGCAAAGCTTTAAGAAGGTAGGATGAAAGAACTTAAGTACTGTGATAAATCATTGCTTAATTTGGTTCATAGACAGGAGGTGTTTAATGAAATTAAGTAAATTAAATAATCAAATCACTGTTTTTCTATAGATTCAATAATTAGTTGGTCCTCCGTAAGCTTCTTGGACAGCATTCATGCTTCGGTTTGTGGATTGAAATATATCCTAGGTATTAGTTGAAGAAAAGCTATTCCATACATCCTAAATCTTGGTTTTTTGAACTCCTGAACGTTTCACTCTGTATGGTCCTAAAATGTTTTAACGTAGTTCAGATCTTGACTCTAAGGGGGCAGTTTAAGGACGTTAGCTAGTTTTTTAAAACACCTGGATTGAATTAGCTTTATATTTTCTTGTTTAAGGTCAAAACGTTTTTCAAGACCTTAATCAAACTACTACTAACAAATAATTGGCGGAAATGTGACAAAATCAGCAGTAAAACTGGATATTGAAAAACGTTTAGACGTTAAAAAAGATAATGGCCGAAAATACTCTTATAGATGTTTAAAAAATTAAAGTTAACGTCCGCGGAATGCTTCTTTAGAGTCAGGATCTGAATTCCATTGAACATACTCGGTACTGTATTGAGTAAACATTTCATGAGTTCAATATTTTTCTTCGAAATGGGCTGAAATCCCGGGTTTCGGATGTCTGGAATAGGGTCACTCCAACTAATACCAGGAATCTAGTTTAATCCATAAACTGAAGCATAAATGGCATGGTGCCATCCTGGAGGCTAACAGAGGACCAATTTATTATTGAATCTATAGAAAAACAGAGATGGAATCATTTAATTAATTTCATTTCATTAAACATGTCCGGTGTATAAACAATTTTGAGCAAAGATTCTTCAAAGCATTTAAGCTCTTTTATTCTACCTTCTTTAAGCTTCGTCCAACTTATAGTATCGCTAGTTTTGTTCAGCACAAAAATCTCTACAAAATAAAAGAAGACGGTAAAATAAATGAAGGTATGTCTCACCGATATTATTCAATTTGCATTAGTAAGTACTGGTGTCAGCAATTTTTACCGCTAGAAAAGTGAGAAACTTACTCTTCCCTTTGGACATGATGTATCATGGGCAGTTGGGTGACGAAATGGTGTGGACAAAATGGCGTGGGACAAAATGGTGTAGACAAAATGGCGTGGGACGAAATGGCGTAGGGACCAAATGGCGTGAGGACCAAATGGTGTGAGGACCAAATGGCGTACGGACGAAATGGCGTGTGGACGGAATGGCGTACAGTCGTGTAGTATAGGGCGAGAACCTACACTAACAAAAAATTATTGAAAATGGAAAGAGTTATGTAAGAAGGTAGAAATAACAACCTTGTTGCTCATATTGTTCTTAGGAAATTG
>JAQFZC010001193.1:0-33072 GCA_034695205.1 Dicyrtoma fusca
GAAGCCCCACTTTTGTCATCATGTTATACACCATTTTAACGGACATGACAAGGAGATTAGAGATTCAATGTTTGTTTATCAATATGTTGTACTTAAAATATTTCGAAAAACGTTGAAAAAACATGAAAAAATCACTTTTCATGCATAAATATTGGTCTAAAGTCAAATTTCAATCTTATAGTGAACATCACGTGTATTTAGATTGCAATTACCTTTAAATTGATATATCGCACATCTAGGTTGGATGTGAGTGACCTGTCTCAATTTGACTTTCAAAATTTTCGGTTTAAAAAAAAACAAAAATCAGGCACAATTTCATGTATAAGTGGTATTTAAAGTTGCATAACGATCTTACTTCACATTGCGTTTATGTTCTACCTGCAATTACCTTTAAATTGGTGTATAACATGTCTCGGTTGAATGTGAGTTACCGGTTGCAATTTGGCTTTGAAAATTTTCCGTTTTAAAAAATCGTCGAAGCAAACTTAATATGTATGATATTTAATTGAAGCTCGAAAAATAGATCCTGATATCCTTGGTGAAGAACATATCGTCCTAGCTAACCAAGTGGGGCGAAGCCCCACTTGTTATTATGAATAATTACTGTAATTAATTCTTCGGAAGTGTTTTTTTTTAATTCTAATTATTACTACTATGATTTTGTCGAATAGTTTTGAAAGTGGATAGACCCGACCCACTGAGTAATTATTGTAACAGGTAATTAACTGAAATGCTTATGTTAGAATCTTTTAAATGCCATGAACTCTTGCTTTTGAAAAGTGAGCACACGGTTAAGTAAATTGGTCAGAATTTGTTTTACTTCCTCAACCTTTGTAATTTTCATTTTTCGGAATCAATTTTTAGATGAATTATTATGAAAAGCGATGAAAGATTGAAGCTTTAACATTCACCCTTGAAATGCGGAGCGTGCTCCGTTAGAACTAAGGTAACCCAAATTATGCTTTTTATTGATGCCGAATTATGCTTTTCAGTAACCACGATTATGCTTCATTATGCTTTATAAAAGCTAAAAATTTTCTATAAATGATCTAAATAACCATAATTTTTTATGGAAAACTGATTAACACAAATTTTGGAGGTCACCCACCCACTTTTTGAGGTGTTTATTGACTACCCCAAATGTGTTAGTTTTCGAATTCGGATTTATGTATTTGGTACTTTGGTCCCTTAAAACTAAAACCATAAACATATCTCCTTTTGCTAAGGACTATTCGACGTAGAAATGTTTTAGTTATAATTTGTATTTATAATTACACAAAGTTCCTTCTAAGGCTCAATAATTATGTTTATTATGCTGCTAAAACTCTATTTCTTGCTATATTATATGCTTTTTAGCCTTTAATTCTGCTTTTAAGGATGTAAATATATTTCTTTTAGCTTTTTTAATCAAGTACAAGGTGTGAGCTCTAAAACACTGGATACTCACTACATATTTTGGCCTTAATTATGCTTTTAATGCTTTTGGGTTACCTTAGTTATAGAACTCTCTTGGAGTGTTAGTACTCCATTTAATAGTAAAGCCATTTAAATATAAATCGATGTGTCTATAATTATATCCTGAAACTTAAAGCTATGTTCATGACAGGTAAAATGCAGTGAGGATTAATTGCATGTCCGTCATACTGACATCTAAAACTAGAAACTAAATGATATTTTCCGTTTCTGTTGAATCACAAATAGTTTTACCTTGTTACAACTATTATTATTTCAGAAATGATTATTCTGTGCCGGCTAATTTTTGTAACTGTTTATATTACCTGTATTTGCAATGAAACTATACCTGCTTTTGTAATTGCCTATGTAAACCAACGTCAACGTAAAAGCGGACATTCTACGGTAATAATTTCATAGGAAATAAATCACTTGTTTTAACTGCTTGTGTAACTAGCATGAAAACTTCGCAAGTATTTTGTTCTTGGTTTATTTTAGTTTCCTCACACTCACTCTGGACTTTGATTTGAAAGTGCATACTGCTTGCTAGTGGCTCAATGCTTTAGAGTTTAACTGTCTAACATGGAAATTAAACGTAAAACTAAATCTAAATTGAACTTCCTACAATGTGTGCTAAAAAATAGGGAGTTAAAAACGGTTGAAATAACTGGAAATAGAAATGCACAAACTAAAAATATTCAAGAGAATTTCATGCCCTATTTTTCCTTTTTACTGGAGTTGATTTGTAACTTAAAATTAATTCCATACTCGTGGGATAAGCAGTCCTACCAATTAGTCGACCCCCTTAAATGCAATCTTGGAAGACGTAAACAATTCAGCTTTTTGATTTTATTCATTCAAATTTTCCATGTAACTTACACAGCATCCCGTTTCTTTATTGTTCTCATGAATTTAGCCGATTTCAAAAAGCTAAAGACGCATAAATTACTGCAAAGTAAAGATCATAATTTTCAAAGTTTCAATAAAAGTGACATTCTTAATGAAAATTCGGTGGCATCTGCGAATCTGGAGGCAGAAACAGAGTTGGCAATCAAATTATTGCGTGTTTGTGTAAGCTTGTCAGCGTTGCTAATACACATCATGGTGTTTCTTGGCTACTGGACTGTGGTCACAAACCGACAGGAATTCAGATATTTCCTAAATCAACTTTTGCAACTTAGAAAAGCAAGTAAGTTTTTTGCCTGAAAAAATTCAAGAAAAGTATTGTTACTAAATTTTTTGATATTTTTTGTTTTTCGAAATCGTTAGACCAATCTACCGATCATGGCCTTTGGAACGATGGCTTAGCGGTCAAAGTCACATTAACCGTTTGCATTATCCGCACCCTCCAATTACTTTCCTTGCCGTTCAAACAACCAGCAGCAAATCCGGAATCATTGTACTTTGTCCTTGGTTCAAAATATCAAAATAGCTTTACATTTTGCATCTACTGCTTCTTATGGATCTGTCAAAGTTTGTCCGGACTGGTTACGATCTCCATTTTGACCCTGTGGCAACTCTATGTCGGTACCGTCCACGTCCTTCTCAGTGAAAAGTAAGTTTTTTTGACAAATAATTCAAAGCCTAAAAAGCATTTTCAAAACGTATCTCTTTTCTAATTTCCAGAATTCCCAAAGAAATCCCACTGGACCAGAAATTGCTTTCATTTAGAAAACTTCAAATCCTTCAAAATAGTTTCGACTCGATCTTCAACATCTCTCTTCTACCCTCCTTCACTCTATATCTATTTCTTCGGGCAATCATGTGCTCATACGGTATGATTAGATTTTTTGGGAAGAAAGGTGTTGGGCTGGCATTTTACTTGACCTTGCCAGTGGCACTCATTATAGTGGGCTCCTTCGCCTACTACTTCTTTTCTTATATTGGGCAGCAGATACATTTGTCACAGAGAGCCGCCCGTCAACGTTTTAAACAAGGAAATGACAAAAAGCCGCTCCGAAAGCTCTGCGTTGCTTACTTTAAATCCCTGCCCAAGCTATCCGTTAGAATCGGTTGGTTTGGGGTCGTAAAGAGAGTTCAATTTTTGAAATTTTTATCATTTGTATTCATTCAGACGATGCGATTACTCATACTAACAGCAGCAATTAAATGAAGCCGATTGTTTTACTCAGGTACAACAGTTCCCATGATCCCCACCGTCTAAAACAATCTTTAAAAAATTAGAATTTCAAATAAATGTGTGAGCTTTGAACAAGAAAAAACTAAAAGGGCTGTAATAATAATACGTTTTATTGTGTCACAAAATTATTGTTGTTATTATTTATTACAGTATTTATTCAGAATCTAAAGTTTAGTTTGAATTTTTGAACGCTTTTTGATGTGCCAGTGCAGTGCCAGTAGTGCACCTAGTAAGCTCGTGTAAAAAATAGCCAGATTTAACCTTTTCGAAACCCCAATATACTAGTTTTGGTATTTAAAATAAATGTTGCACATTTTATTTCTTAAAGGTTCTTAAAGGCCTGTTAGAAAACCTAGATTCACTTTTAAAAAAATGGATTCGAACTCGAACGGTCGTTCCTGTCCTGCTCAAGTGACCCTGGTCAAACCCAAAAAAGGTCACTAATCTTGCCAATTTTCACTTTTTACCAACCTTTTTTAGTTAGTCAGTCAGGTAGGTCTTGGCGTCCTTGTAATTACTGTTCACTTCCTTTTCCTTGCGTAACTGCATTGATTGTGCTCCCTCGAAATTGCATAATAACAATCAAGTAAGTCACTTTGCACGGATATCTATAAAAAGATGAAAATTAAAAAACATTGGGCATGCTAACAATTGATGCATCATTACATAATTATATTATTCAAACCTGAAGTAGTAGTTGTTTGTTGAGAGTGAAGTAATTTCCAACGTTAAGCTCAATCGTAGTTTGTGTCAGCATATTGTGCAAGAATTTTAACTGAAAAATGTATAAAATAGAAAGAACTGTAAAAATAGACCTACAATAAAAATTTAGTTAAAATATATAAGAACTAACTTACTTCTTTTTTAATATGTTGGTCACTCTCATTATACGTAGCCTCTATTTTAAGAATATCCCTCGCAATTAGAAGCTCCTGTCACATTGCCAAAAAGGGGAATGAGAAAAAAAGATGCCAAACCGATTGTATTTTTGGAATGCCATAATTATGTATACAGGGAAATATGTAATTAAAGCTCACCTATACCTATACCTGTGTATACATACCAAAACCACATTTTGTGGAATTTGACCATGAAGATGCCTGGATACCAAGGGCGTAGCTCAGTCTCGATTTCAGGGGGGTCCCGTAAATAGAGTTATTGTTTTTTGTCATACAAAATTTTCGCCCTATCTTATCTAGTGTATTCCGACAATTTTTGGTAGGGGTCCGGAGCCCCTAAGACCCCGCTCCCCAGCTACGCACTTGCTAGATACTCGTGATTAGCTTTTTGTTTTCCTCAGCTACCTTTAAAGGGTTGTCTAATTGTGTATCACAAATGCGTGTAACTCCATTTTTATTTTTTCCCCTTAATTATGTTAGAACTTTAGACATAATTAAGCTACTTTTTTGCTATTACATTAAAATATAATAAGTATGAGTGGTGAAAAATACTACTGGATAATCATTTAAATATTTTTGGAACTATAACAATGTACTTTTTTGTTGGCTTAGTTGACAATCCGGCCATAGTTTAATCATACGTTACCCTATTTTTAGCTTTAGTTTTTGATTTAACTGCAAAACAAAAACATCGAAATTGGTCTAGTTCAACGTGCCTGCACCTTTAAAACTGGGGGCCGAAACTTTCAAAAAGAGTTTTTGGGAAGATTTCCTTCAATCGTGCCTTATAATTGCTGTATTATAAGTTAAAATACTACGCATTTTAAAGCTACTAATTGTTTAATCTTGCTGCGGCATGATTATTCAGTCTGTATATATATATATGCGTATTCGTATGATTCAAAAGGGCTTCTCCTGCTACTGCACTTGTGTCCTGTGCGAGGAGTAGTAGTAGAGGCATTCAACAGTAGTACATTAGGTACTCCAAAAGATGTGGAAGGAGAACAGTGGAAGGAATGGTCAGTGGGTAGCTTCCACTTGCCTTTTACGTCGGTGAATTACAATTGTGTCATGTTGCTTCCAAGTAGCCTTTCCCCAGTCCGTGACTCTCCCCCACTCGGCCACTTACAGCTTTTGAGTTCTCTTATTTGTATCTATTCACTTAACTGTCTCTGTTGCCTGCTTTCTTGTTATTCGCTAATGAAAAGCTATTTGATCTGTGATTTTCTCGGTTATTTTTATCTTCGTGAATACTATTTATTATCAACATGCTCTGAGCCCAACTTTGTCTAGTTTATCTAGTCTTAGTTTTTCTGTGTAACATCTTCCGGTTTTAAAGTTTCAACTAAACAACGTCAACACATTTTTCATATCGGATGTGTTCACAACCAACTTTGTAGTACCAAGCTGTTAGTTAGTTTTTTTCCTTTGCGTTGTGAAGAACCGTGGATTTTTTGGATTGTGAAACGCTGTACTGTTGCAAAGATTAGTGCAGTATTTGTATTTATATACATATCATTGTTTTAAATACTCATATCTATAATTCATGGCTGTTTTTTAATTCAATCTTGTGTATTTGCGTATATTGTAAATGCTGATGGTACCTGTTATATGCATTAAATATTAGCCAATTATACTATTTATCTATTAGCGCTGGTGAATGCAGGTTCTTAACTAAGGCAGTTGTGTTGGTTTTAATAATCATTAGACGTGTGTCCGTTACCAAACGTACATTAGAGAGTGGCAAAGGATAAACTGTACCGAGTTTTTAAAATGTAAGGCACATTTATTATTGAACCTACGGTTTTGTTTGACTTTATAAAGCAATTATTTATAGCTAATTCCAGAGCTGATTAAGTTTTAAAATACATCTGTTTTGTAAACTTGTGGCTACTGTCGCCTGTTCTGTCCTACTCCTATTTTTATTATTATTATTATTATGTTGCTTTCTTAAGAAGGTCTTTCTGTCTGGAATCCGATCTGTAGGTTGTCACAAGACAACTCACGTGATCTTCTTCCCTCATATCGTGGTTATCGGGCTATAGCCTAGGACCAGCTTTTAACGGAAAGTTATTATTACATATATTATTATTGGTAGTTACGTGGTACTGTAGACCTCCTTCGTATAGGCACATCTGCACTCGTTGAATCTTCTGAGTGTGCGATACTCACATGGCATATGCAAGGTAATCGCAGAGTCAAGGGTAGGTCTCAAGTCCCAGCAAAACTTTGATACGCCTTGCAAGTTACTAAGTTTGTGGCATGACGAGTATTGCATTTGTGAGGAAAGATTAGAAAGGGAGTATAGGCAACGGGGAATGTAACAGATTAGGTGGAATTGTTGTGAGCGCTTTATTAGCCACACTGCACCCCATACTATACTAAACTTCCTTCCACGTCGACTCAACCCATACTGTCAGCCCAAGCAAACTTTTCATCGAACATACCTGGACTCGCACCCAGACCTTGTCTGCACGATGTATTGAGGACGTGTTTGAATCACCACTCAGCCAGCTCGCCGGTTACTCCTATTTTTATTATTAAGTGATGTGCGGGAACTTATTGTGCACTGCAAATATAGACCAACAGCAACTGTTTCTACAATTGTTTTGTAATTTACAGGGAAATCGTTTATTTGTAAATGTTATTGGTTTGTATTACAACTTTACGCATAAATCGTACCAGAGAAAAATATAAAGTATTGCTGATAAAACTTGAAATTGTTAACAATCAAAATTCTGGGATTACAATGATATATATTCACAAGTAATTGTATTATATCTACTGGTACGTACTTAACATATCAAGCAGTCCATAAATTCAGAAATATTTTGAAACAAAAGATATGTTTAAATATTGACTAATTATTATAAACTGTATTTTCACATTATTTTTGCAGTAAGGAGTTCGGAAATGCAATAATTCTAACGTGGACTCTCGACATTGCGTTTGTAAGGCCGCCAAGGGTCCCGACGTCCGCGAAATCTAACGTTCCCAGGTGGTCAGTATTTAGCCACCACAGCAACGCAACCATTGACTGTGGCAGCCCCAATCCCAAGCACAGTGGATTCTTTCCATACAAGTTGAGCGAAGTGTCCAGTGATTCCTTGTGAAGATCGTGGGTTGCGTATAATAGTAGTTTGAAAACTCTCCATACCACAACGCTACTGCAGATGTTACAACACTAAATTTATAAATTCACTTGACCCTTCTCCATCCCATACTGCGTAAAGATTTTTGGCCGAACCGTTGGTATTGCAGATATAGTCAATGGTTCGTTTACGCTCATAGTATATCGCGCAATTCTAAGCGTCATTGCTAAACTGATAGACCAAATATTAAAGTATCAATTAAAGTATGCCTGAATTAAACAAAGTAGCAAGTTAAAATAACCAATGTTCTTTTGCGTTGCTTGTTATTATTATTTAAGAAGCAAAATAGGTCTATTACAACTTTTATAATAACATTTTCAGCCTTAGCTATAAAAGATATTTGTATAAAAAAATGCGTTATGTTCTAGTCGCATTGCCGGACTATTGTGAACGCGATGAGCACAATTATGGGCAAGAAGATTATCGTATTGATAATCTGCAACACATGTTTGTGCAACACAACATTTAGTCTCGTTACAGTTGATTTAAATTGTATATATTTCTTTCCGTAAATTAAAAACCTTAAATCTAAAGGAACCAAGACAGCTTTTAAGCCGTAGAGATGCTAGCAATAAAGGTGGATAACAGCAGGTAGGGCACTGCAACGGGCTTAAAAGTTGAAACTTCGTAGCAAATTTCGGCGATGTAAGTGATTTTAGAAACCGAAAAACACTAAACTTTAAATTGATGCTGTTACTTTTGTAAATGAATTGGAAAGCAAAATAAGAACTACCTTGCGAATGTCTAGTGTGAGGCTTTTTATATCTACTATGCGAACGTTGTGACGGCACATCCAAAGAGTTTTGCCCAACGGATTTTTTAAACGTTCAAATAACTTAACTTTATAAGAAAGAGGACTCCAAAATTACCCATGTTTTTTCTATCCACCTGTGCAACCAACCTCAAACAGTAAACATAGTATATAATAAATGCTTTATGTGATACGCAATAGATTGAATCACGTCCAAGTATGCTCTGTGGTAATTCTGCAACGACTTAATACTTCCGTCAGCTTATGTTTGCATTACAAACCACCACAAGCTACTTATAAATGACATGACCTACAAGGAAGTAAGTCTTACCTATTGGTTTGTTAAGAGAGAGAGAAAATAGAATTACAAGCGCAAAGTATTTCATCCTACCCCATTCATTACATAATGAATTCTAACTCTTCGAATTAATCTTAATACATATTAAAAACCTATCTACATATATATGTACATGTATACCTATCTCTAATTATCCATCTCGCAGACAATAACCCCAATCAAGCTTTCAAATTTATTGCCTCCGTTTCTTCCTTCCTACTTACTTTACGAGGAACGTCTTCTCGTTCTCACATAATTCTATATCACACTTTGCAAATTATAATAGGGACATAGGGTCATCTATAAAAAGTTTTTAAAACCGTGCGACTGAATAGCCCTGATACTGAAAAATACTATCAGAAACAAAACGTAAACTAAAAAACAGCTATCAGTATTAGGTGCTGCACATTATGCAACAAATTTGTCTATACTACACCGCTCACGACACTATACATGATCTCCACCGCGCACCGTCTAAAAAAAACTTTTAAAAAAATAACCATTTTCAAATAAATGTGTGGTTTTTGAACACGAAAAAACTAAAAAAGCAGCAATGAAAGTCAAGTCAGTTAGTTTTATTCTGTCACAAAAATATTTATTGTTGTTACTCAGAATCTAAAGCAGTCTTAGTTTGAATTTTAAAACGCTTTTTGATGTGTCAGTGCCAGTAGTGCCAGTTTGCCAGTACCTGGTAAGCTCGTGTAAAACATTTTTAGATTTAACCTTTTCGAAACCGCAATATATTTAGCATCAGTATTTAAAATAAATAAATAACACATTTTATTTCTTAATGTGTCTTAATGTTCAATTTAAATGCAGTTCCAAATTTTTGTAAATTACTCCTTTTTAAATCTTGCCTTATAACGGATGCTTTAAAAACAAATTTGACACTGAAAACAGAAGATTAGATTTTATTTACAGTAGTGTCATTTTAAAATAAAGTCTAGCCTATGGAAGCCAGCTGAGTACATTTAAACCTCTCCATTAGTAGTGTTTATATTATACAATAATAATGAGTTTGCTGAATTCCCTACACTTGTGACAAAAGATAACGCCGTATTTAGAACAAAGCATATGCGACAAGAGCTAACAAGATCATAAAGAGGAATTAACTTTAAAGTGAGGTTAAACTTAGACATTTTTCAACTCAAAAATGTATGCCAAATATAAAATATTTAATGTAATAATTTTAAAAGGTTATGAAACAGGAGAAATGGAGTATTTTTGGGTGGCAATTTTTTCTACCTAATGGTAACCTTTCGTAACCTAGTTTAGAAAAGCAACCTATGTATTGACAAATATATGTAATTTAAGCATAGGTCACAAATTCAACACACAAAGGCTACAAATGAGATTAAAAATTTGTTCGCTCAGGTTTGTAAGTATAACCTAATGGTCGCACCACTACTGTCTAGTAAGAATACTGGGTTATAAAACAAACTGTCATGTGACATGACTACAAATGTAATGTTGAACAAAAAATTGTCTAAGAATAATAAAATTGTTTTGAAAAAATTAAAAGGTATGATTTTATATTTGTCGTATGACATCCGGATCTATAAATTGTTATATATTACTTCTAAGCTACATGCACTCTCCAGGTATTCAAAAATGCCACTGGAATATAACGAACTTGTGTGGAAAACAAAAGCTGTAGGTTCAGAATATCAGCATATTCCAGTTAATAAAAAGATTCAGTAAATATAGTAGTTGTAAACGATACATGTACGTACTAATAGAAGGAGACAAGATAATAAAGTTTTAAACATGAAGTGATTCAGTAAAACGTTAGCACGACTCAAGTTACCAGCATCACCAAGTATATACTTTTGTGCCAACGTATCTATGACGTTCAAGTCTAAAGTGTTTGATTCAATTGTAAAACATGTTTCCTAAACAAAACGTCATGCATTCCCTCCTAGAATGCTGGACCCAACTCTGTTTGGACTATGCTAATGCAATGCGTAAAGCCAAACAGTTACAAGAAAAACGTTTGACACAGTAAATCCTAATTTAGCAAAACAGACAAGACGTCGTTCATTAGTATAGAAAACGAATTGCATAATGCCTAAACTGCTCACAATGTTGCTTGTTCGGAATTTTGTGACCAATTTTCAATGGCTAACGGAACAAGCTCTAGGTCAAAAACTATTTGTAATTTGAAATGTGTCAAACGTATTTAAAAATTAAAATAAGTACATTTAACATTTGTGCATTGTAAGAGTTTTGGTATTAAGCATTATCTACACTGTAACCCCCTTAAGTGATTCAAGCAAACATTGTTCTGTAGCCCAATAACACCTTCATTTACCACAACAGCATTTTAAACATTTTTTATTTTCTTTAAACATTGTTCGTCACATCTAACATGTGTCCCAGTTTGCTCAATTAAATAAGATTGTGTAACAAACAAGATAGAACAAGTATAGTTTAGTACTTTGCATGTCATTATGAGTAACGTTTTACAATATTTTAAGCTCATCTCCTTTTCAGGTAGAAATGCATTCTTATTATGTATACATCGAGCATTTAAAACTTTTAAATATATTAGCTTAAAGTTCATCAAATTACACACCTTAGTCCAAGAACGTAGGGAATAAATCTTTATATGTACTTAACTTTTAACTGCTGAAAATTAGTTGTATAAAAAGTGAAAAAAGCGTAAATAACTGAAAAAATTTGACAACTGTAAAATTATTAACGCTGCTTGTATTAGTTTCACTATGCTTTCTAGTCATTTGCGCGAGTACTTCCATGCAGAATATATGATAACTAAAGAAATATAGTTATATTTACACTAAAGTCAAATTGATTCAATTGAACAATCTTTCGCGTGCACAAAAAAATTTAGTCTATATAAGCAACCTTCCACCAAAAAAAACAAATAGGTCTAAAAGTATTATATATACGTATTTAAATGTACTTGCATGCTTAAGAATGGAATATCTACAGTGATATTTAATACTAGCTTTGTGTACATTATTCACTTTTATTGAGTATAGGTAATGAGAGCAAACAATCGTTCTGTAAGCAAAACAATCCTTTTATTTACCATAAAAGAGTTCTAAAATAATGATTGTTATCTTTAGACATTTTTTGTCACATCTAACATGTGTCTCAGTTTTCTTAAATAAATGAGCAACGTGTGACAAACAAGATAGCAAAAGTATTTTCTAATACTTTGCACTTCATTATGAGTAACGTTTCACAATATTCTAAGCTACACCTACGTTTCAGATAGTAATGCATGTCTATCTTATGTATATCTAGAAATTAAAATACTACTACTAACATCAACGGCTGTAGGCTCACAATTGTAGCGTTTTAGTAATGCGTAAACAGGAATCAAGAACACATAGGTATATTACCAAGGTAAGAAATTGCTGCGCCGGTATGTTCAGCAACTCTAACTCTAGGGTGCTTATTTTAGTCGTCAATAGTTTTCAAACAGTAGTACATTCACCTTTACAATTGTAAGCCCAACTTTGTTCTTGGATAATCGTGAATGAGCCAAACGGGAAGAGCATGTTTTGAGTCCTATAGACCTGCTATTGCATAATATTTGGACTGCAAAATATGGGACTGGCTCATGGTATCTGGTCTAATTTTTTATAATTTTCCTATCATTCCAAAACTGAAATTTCGTATGTAATTTAACATGCAGTTTGGTCGGTCCGATATATTTAAAAGTGCAAAAAGCATTTTTCAAAATGTCTTTACTTGTAGTAGGGCGAAGGCTTCTTAGTGTTGTACTTGTGGCTACATTTGGTTGACTAAAGACGTACCGTGTATAAGTGTATAAACCGACAACTGTTTTTAAATGCTTAGCATACCTTAACAACTATTTTACATTAACATTAATACATATTAGCAACAGACACGTTTGAGTTACCAAAGCAAAGCTTTGCAAATTTTTGCATTACCCAGAAAAATTAAGACTGTTGTTAGTTGTGTTATTGGAAACATCGCAAGCATATAAAATTGGTAAGGCATATGCGTACTTAGTAAGCAAACTTATTACGACTTAATAGGGTTACAAACAATTAGTAATAATAATTTATGGCGGTTTGTTTATTCAGCATTTAGGTATATTAAGTACAAATGCTCTATATATTTAAATAAAGATTGTTTTGGAATGCATGTTGAAGAACTTTAGTTTCCATGCCATAAAAGTGTTCTAGATCTCTGAATGTTGAGTTCTCGGACAGAATCAAGGTTGTTTTTGACCCATAAGGTTGCCCAGTCGTTCTTAACCGTAAGGTTTGTGAATAAAATTCATTTTAGTTTTTGTAATGCAAAACGTAATGCGTTTGTAAAAACGAGTACAAAAAGATAGTAAAAACATTTTACAAATAGAGAAATTTCTAGCAATGTGGATATCTAAGCATTCAAGATGTCAAAGCAATCTGTGTGTTCAAGATGTCTGGATATCCAAGCAATCCATATGTCCAAGCAATCTGGAGATTCAAGTATACTGGATGTACAAGCAATCTGGATGTCCAAACAATCTGTCAAGTCCATGGAAAATGGACTAGGGACATATTACAATTAAGCTGAGACTGGACTTGGGACAAATTGCATTTACACAGACGATATGTATATATCATTAATTTTTGAATATCGTTATTTTATTTTATTAACCTTGAACAAGCGTTTTCAATCTTTACTTTGTAAAAAATGTTAAAAGACTGGTTGTAATTAATTCTATAAGCCCCTGCTGCTCAGGTCCTGGGTTCATAACGTTTTATGAAATTTTTTCCTTGTTTCTGCTGCTAATTTATGAAATAGTCATTAGTTAGAATTTGCAGTGGATGCAAGAGTAATTTTAGGTGGCTTACACTAGATATAATTGGGTTTTCAGATTTGGCCTACCTCTCAAACATTTCTAGCTACGCTACTGAATCATGTGCTCATACGGTATGATTAGAGAGTTTTTGGGAAGAAAGGTGTTTGTTGGGCTCGCATTTTACTTGAAATTGACAGCGGCACTCATTATAGTGGGCTCCTTCGCTTACAACTTCTTCTCTTATATTGGACAGCAGATGCATCTGTCGCAGAGAGCCGCCCGTCAACGTTTTAAACAAGGAAATGACAAAAGGTTGCTCCGAAAGCCCTGCGTTGCTTACTTTAAATCCCTGCCCAAGCTATCCATTTGAATCGGTTGGTTTGGGGTCGAGAAGAGAGTTCAGTTTCTAAAATTTTTTGTCATTTTGTATTCATTCAGACGATGCGATTACTCATACTAACAGCAGCAATTAAATAAAGCTGATTGTTTTACTCAAATACAATAGTTCCCATAATCCCCACCGCAACGTCTAAATAAATGTAAAACAAAATGACCATTTTCAAATAAATGTGTGGGTTTTGAATTTTTGAACAAGAAGAAACTAAAAATACTGTAATGAAAGTCAATTTTTTTGCATCACAAATTATTGTTGTTATTACAGAATGTTATTCAGAACCCAAAGTTTAGTTTAAATTTTTAACGCTTTTTTGATGTGTCAGTAAGTGCCAGTACCTGGTAAAAAATTGCCAGATTTAACCTTTTCAAAACCGCAATATATTTAGTATTAGTATTTAAAATAAATGCTTCACATTTTATTTCTGAAAGGTTTTTAAAAGCCTGTCAGTTCAAGTTAAAAAACTTGATTCGAACGGTCGTTCCTGTCCTGCTTAAGTGACCCTGGTCAAACCTAAAAAAGGTCACTAATCTTGCCAATTTTCAATTTTTGAAAACCTTATTTATTAGTCGGTCTCGATGTCCTTGTACGTAATCACTGTTCACATCCTTTTCCTTGCGTAACTGCATTGACCGTGCTCCCTCGAAATTGCATAATAACAATCAAGTAAGTCACTATTTGCACGGATATCTATAAAAAGATGAAAATTAAAAAGCATTGGGCATGCTTACAATTTATGCATCATTAAATAATTTTATACTCAAACCTGAAGTAGAAGTTGTTTGTTGAGAGTGAAGTAATTTCCAACGTTAAGCTCAATCGTAGTTTGTGTCAGCATATTGTGCAAGAATTTTAACTGAAAAATGTATAAAATAGAAAGAACTGTAAAAATAGACCTACAATAAAAATTTAGTTAAAATATATAAGAACTAACTTACTTCTTTTTTAATATGTTGGTCACTCTCATTATACGTAGCCTCTATTTTAAGAATATCCCTCGCAATTAGAAGCTCCTGTCACATTGCCAAAAAGGGGAATGAGAAAACAAGATGCCAAACCATTTGTATTTTTGGAATGCCATAACCATAATTATGTATACAGGGAAATATGTAATTAAAGCTCACCTGAGCGGGTATTTTCTCTGCCACAATAACTTTTGTGTAGAGCCTTGCAAAATTACTGGTGCAGTAGTATGCAGTTGCAATTAGAGGCCCTGAACTGGCTGGATTTAAATCTCCATTTGCGTCTGCGATAATGCTCAGAGTGAAAGAGATTCCCAAAGTGCAGGAAATGACAGTGTCTGCTAAGGATAGCAATTGTTGACTTTTCAAGTATTCGCAAGCTATTCCTGTTTTTTCGCGAATTTGTTCAATTAAAGTTCTCCAGCAGATGACGTCAGAGGGATTAATTGTTGAAGAAATATCCGGTGATTTCCAGTTGTAACTTTTGTTTATTCCCAAGCGAATCTTGAAAAAGCAAAAAATTGTAACACAAAAACTTCTATAGTATAATCTGCCAAGAAAATATTTAAAAAATCATCTTTCAATTTACCTGCTCAATAGCCAATGAAGTGGTCTTGAGCATAATGAGTACTTTGAACTCCTCCACGAAAGCATAGATCCAAGTTACAAAAACTCCTATCGCCATAATTGTTCTGCTCACGTATTCCACATGAAATAGAAAAAGCTGAAGCATGAATCCTGATCCAATCACCATCCAAACTACACATGGAATAACTAAGTAGACCAATATTGACGCATATAGAAAGTTGCGAATCTCCAATTTGAAAATTACGTCCCTTTTTCTAAAACATTTTGAAAATTCCTCTTCAAAGGATCCCCAAGCGTTCAACCAGTCCACGAAGTGCCCCGTCGTCCAAAAAAATAGAACGATTTCGACCACTTTTAAAATGGTCGTGGTGCCGATGGAGACTTGATTATAGTTGTGTGTCGTTGGACTCGTCACGTTGAAATAATGTAGGCTGTAGCTAAATCTAAATTAAAAATAATTATTAGTATCACAATTGACATATTTTTGCAATTATTACACCTAATTACTGATTTGACTTACAATCTAATCGGAAATGAAGAATTAAATCCAAAATTGAAAATGAACATCAGAACTGAGAAGAGACTTATCATTTTCGTAAAGTATGAGTACCAACACCCTGGAGATTTCCATTTTAAAATTAGTGATTCATACCGGCAAGGATTTTGATTGTTTTTTGAACTAATTGTTGTTCCAATTGAGTAGCCTCCAATATATTTTAACACGATTACTAGTGGCTTCAGGCCCCTTCCAATTATTGGATGACACAATGGCATTCTGGTAACGTTATCTATTTGTTTTTTAATTTTTGTTTCCAATTTTATTATTTCATTCCATTCATTCACTGGGGATTGATTTATGATTAGAATTTTCCGTTTCAAATCATATTTTATGAAATAAATGAAGCTAAATGCAGGCTTTGAATTTCAACTCCATAATAACATTTAATACCTTAATAAAAAAAATAATTCAATTTGCGATTACGTCCGTTGCTATAATTATAGATACTCACAATTAGTCTAAGACAGTAGTGGAAAAGGTTTTTAATTTTGTTAACAAGCAGTATTCGTACTTCGTACATATGTTTACATTTAAGGCGTGCTGCTGTTATTTTTGCATTAGTCTGATCGGCAACTATCACGCATAGGAGAGGTCGTAATAAACTATTATTATTACAAGCAATTTAATTAGGTAAAAGAAGCCAAAACTGTTTGCTTTGTTTCAAGTAATTTCTGTATGAACGCAGACAGTATAGACTTAGTGGAGCGTTTACATGGTTCATACAAAAAGATGTCGTTATTGAAGATACAAAATGGCCGATGTCCAAATCTTTAAAGCAAACTGACCTTTTTGCATCTTCATTGACGATATGTAATAATTGAAATTAATTACATTAATTTATTGCATTAGATCCCATTTGTCCGATTGCCCATTCATCTTACTACACGATAATCTAGCATTCGCATATATCATTGCATGGCGCATCATGGGCATTAAAATTCTTTGTTGGGGAATAGCAGTAATAGCAGTAATTGATCTAGCACTAGCTGTAAGGATAGTAGTCTAATAGGCATATGTACCTGAATACATCAGATATTCCGAAAATAAAATATTTATGCCAAAGTTTCGTAAAGCTATGAAATCTATTGATAAAGGAATTTTTAATTCGACTTTTTGCAATACACTTAAAAAATTACCGACAGTCAACAATTTGTTCAACAAAATCATTTTAAAAACTGCAAACATAAGCGTTTGATAAAACTTATCCTTTTTACAATTCTCGAATGATTTGTAAACTTGGTTTTAAAACGACGATTTTTGAAAACGCTTTTATTTCAAAGCTCCTAGTTGATTGGGAAACGCTTTATTAAAGCGCCAGTTTTTGAAACCAAGTTTAAAAAGTTCCCGCTTTATTTTAAAACACAGCTTTAAAAACAACACTGAAGATTATTTTTTTAAACCGATCATTTCCACACACATAGCTAGTCTTGAAAAACCCCCTCTGGGTGATTTCCCTTGTCCTATACTAAACTAATCCTGCATTCTGAACCAGTGATTCCAGCACATACACAGGCTGACGTTAACTACTGAATAATTTACGGTTTTAATTCTTTTGTAGGAGTAGGTATGAGGAGTCGCACCGTCTGAATCAGAACAAAGGACACCATTTTCAAAAAATACAATTTTCGACAGTGCCAAACAAGGCGATTTTAATGATTGATGTTCGACAAGATTTTAAATAAAGGTGGCACAACTTGTTTTCTTGTACATACAATTGTGGTGACATTCTCCGTGTGGAAACTAAACAACATAGATATAAAGTATCATTTACGTAACAGTGTTTCTAACAAATTAAAATGTCGTTACTGAAGAGGCAGAATGGTCAAAGTCGATATTTAAATAAGAAAAGTCATAAAGTCAGGCTTCATTTTAAACTTGTTACAAAGAAGAACAAAGCACAATTTTTCGTTTATAGCCTTCGCAAAAGTGTTCAACACCGTTTGTGACTACAGTTTTAAAAATGGTAGGTGCAACAATGCAATGTGTAGTATGTTCAAACCAGCAAATTAAAATATTGAAGTGTTTTCAGAAATACGTAAATATGACGAGTCAAAAGCATGCAAGAATACTATTTAAACCATTCTAAAAACGTTTAATTTAGATATTTTGCACCTTCAAAAGCATATAATTAGGACATTTCGCACCTTTTCAGAAGCATGTAACTTGGACAATTTGAACCTTTTCAAAAACATGTAGTTAGGAGACTTTGCACCTTTTCAAAAACATATAGTTCGAACATTTTGCATCTTTTCAAAAAATGCAATTAGAACATTTTGTATTTTTTCAAAATCGAAAATTTAGGATTCACATGGTCAAATACAAGCATTCAGGAGACTTTCCGACATGCAAGTCGGAACATAAATATACACATACATGATGTGTACATAAATGTGTAAATAGTTTTCTTATCTTTTCAAAACCGTGCAGGTGAATGTATCACATTTTGTAATTTTAAAAAATATACAAAGTGACTAGTGCATCCCAGAAGTCACACTGTGCACTTATGTATAGTTTGCACATTTTAAACAGTTAAGGAAAGGAGACCCGCACTTGCCTTGTTCAGTAACGTGGCGTTGTACAAGAAGATAGCGTACACGACGTACACCACTTATCAAACGAAACTGATTTTAATTACCGCTCCAGTCTCATTTCACCCACGTGCAATTATATACAACAACTTTAAAGCTCTATATAGTAGCTTCCAATTCGTCATCCTCTGCACAGGCATCTTGAAAATGCTCCGGAAAGCCGGAAATCCTGAACCTTGTGGATATGACTTCGGAATTTTAATGCTGAAACTACAACAAAAATTCCATAACATAAAATTATAACAAAAAATAACATCAAAATGAATAGAACTATTGCACCGACAACCCAAATTCGAAATTTATATCTATAAGGTTCCAACTCTCCGGCTTTCCGGCGCATTTTTTTTACTGCAAGAACAGGTAATCTTTAACAATATCACAAACTAATTATCACACAAAATACGTACATACTAAACTATTAGTGATTAAGAAATAACTTAATGAATTAAGAAATAAAATTAGGAAACACAGGAGGGAATTGAGTTGATCCTGACAACTAAAGTTCTTAGGTCAAGCCTCGACTAAATTGTATAAAAGACTGACTCCTGGTCGTTGCGTCTTCTCTCGTCGGTTCCAGGAGTTCTGTGGTGGATAAACCCTCAACTGTGGGACCACAACTCACTACGAGTTGGTCACTTTGATAAGAGAGAGAAAGTAATTTTTATTACACTGATACTACAATAGTATTTGCCGGCCGGCACAGTAAAATACAGACATTGTTTCAATATACCGTTCTGGATAGTTCGATTAATGTTTTTATTAAAGTAACTGATATAAGGCTAGTTCACATTAGTATGGTGTAAGTGGTGATTAGCTATTCTGGTGGAACCCCGTGTAGCTGCGATAGTAACATCGTTTATTATTGTCATCCTTCCTTCCCGGAATTGATGTCACTGGGTATACATTAAACCACATTTTCAACGCGGATAACCTACATTAACTTCCTTCCTTCCCCTCCAAGCTGCCCCAGCCGAGACGCTGTCTACTTACAGTAGCCTTAAGTTAGCGTAGAAAAAAATATAAAAGTATTCAGGAATTACCTTAACCGAACAACCAAAATAAGGTACACTAACATCCTTCCTTCTCCCCCTATGGCCCTAAATGTAAACACGCCGAAAACCAAACGATTTTGCTGCAAATCAGAGTTGTACGTGCTCCTAATTATTATTTTGCATTCTACTTACGGTTTGGACACGTTTTGATTCCACTCTGGAGACAATTAACTTGGTTAAGCTTCAAACAAACATTTTTGTATTTCTAACGATGTTTTTTGCGATTTTTCCAAAAATGTAACCAAAACAGAAACCTAAATAGTATAATCAAGAAGACGACAGCTGTTGTCTCGGGTTACTTCGTCTTCGAGTTACTAAGATACTGCGAGGGACATTCTTAAGAAAGTTCTTCTGGAATTCAAAATTACCAAACAGAATTTTTAAAAAATTTTAAACTTCGTATAAACAAGAAATTTACTGCTAGCTTTACTAATGTGCTGGAGAATGAGAATTTTAGAGCTACATATTTGGAAAATTGGTTCATTTTGAAACAAAGTCAGGATTTATTATTTTATAGAAATTGGAGCCTTCATATTTTCGGCATGTTGTTGGATTCGGGAATTTATTTGGAAATCAAATGTTGTCCGGCCTTCTAAAAATTGGGGAACATACGACGACCCCTCCTCATGCGTAACGGAATTTATGCACAGCCCTTCGAATGTTCTCGAACCTTCTCGAACTTCAACAACAAACGGCATCCATCATACTTAACGCCATTTATACGTACGCCTCTCGCGTACTAACAAACCTTCTCGATCGTTCGAGAACAAGAAGTCCCTCATACGTATCGGCATTTACGCCAAGCCCCGAAGGCTACGCCCCATCTATTTAATTTTCCAATTAATTTGGAGCACAGCCGTCAATCTTGGGATACTTTATGAGTCCAACAGCTTTATCAAAACAATTAGGCTGGGTAGGTGTGTGTAAATGTGATAAATCATTGTTTCAATCCAAAAAAATCCAATGAAGTCGTCTGCCTGTTCCATATTTGATACTGTCAGCCGTTGAGAACATGGTGTAAAACTTATAATTGTTTCGGTTTGAAAACGAGTTCCTACTACGACTCATTCGGTTCCAGTTTTAACATGTTTTTGAACGCGCTTCCATTTTACCGGAAAAGAACCAATTAATTGGTATTAAAAGAGGACAAGGCTGCGCATCTGGTTTTGTTTGCTTCTTACTTCCTTTAACAAACCTCCAAGGAGTTTCAACTCTGTCTTCCTGCTTCTCTTTGTGCACGAATTAGGCCATTGCCTTGACCTTCGTGCTTAACTTAAAGCGTATTAGTTATTGTGGAGGTTGGTAGCATCTGCATTTCCTTATCAGAACTGAACAAATTTAAAGGAAATTTTGAGTTCCCAAAAGACCTTCAAGACTTTGTTAAAACTGTACATTTTAGCGTGTTCTTCAAGTCCTAAATGATCCACTACGAAGGTGCTGACTACTTGGATTGATAGGGTAGAAATTTTTACTTGAACAGCAACTTCAGAGTTGAGTCTTGGCGAAAGCGTACGCTGGAACTGTTGCTACAACTTTGAACTTCTAGTCCCACGGTATTGCTTGCTAGAGCCTGGTAGTGAATTCGTTGTTAATGACAAGCGACACCCATTTTAATCTTTTGTACCCAGCAACTTAAAAGATTTAAAAACTGATATTATACATTAAGCAAAACAAATCTTGTACTGTACAACATCGGCGAGTTTAAAGAAAACTCAACAATGATTACTTTGGTGACCATCCCAGCTTGTGTGCTTCTTTTGTTTCTGCATTTGTCTACCAGCATCAAAATTGAAAGTCTCAACCCTGCTAAAGAGTTACAAAGCATCCTTTATCCTCTCCGTACTTGCCAGTTTGTAATACGGACCGATAAAAGTAGTCCCACCCAATTTCCGTCGACAAAAGTATCGGAAGTAAACGTGATTTTAAATCACTTGATATCCTCAGTTCAAAATTTCAACCACATCGGAAAAATCAAACCAAATGCATTCCTACGATACCAAGAACATTGTATTGTTAGCATTTCAATTCCGATGATGTCTAAATATGATATAATAAATCTATCCACACCGTTTAAAACAACAATGGCGTGGACAAAAAATCGCGAACGAGATATGCACATTTTAATTACTAAAGGCAGTGGGTCGAAAATATTGTTCGCCTATAACAGATACACAATGTGCTTTTTTCCATTAAACTACATTTGGCTTCATTTTCAAAGTACTTTTTATCTGCCTACAACTTCATTCCAATTGCTTAGAGTGCACATGCGAATGGGCGGCAACGATATATTCTTCGATTTGTTTAATTTGAGTAGCAATAGTTGGAACAAACCTTACAAGGAAATTCTACAACACTTTCAGGAGTCTCGACTCAACTTTCAAGGCACGTCAGTTAGAACAATTTACGGCAAAGAACAGAACATCCCAACAAACGTTCGTCACTGGACAATATTGCAATTGAAAGCGTACAAGGGCTACTTGCATGACACTGCAGATATTAAAATTATATATATTCTTGCAGATCATTTAAATTTCACACTTAAGAGAGCCCGTGGTCAACCCCCAGCCAACAAGGAATTGTGCTCAGAAGGATATATTGTGTCAGATACTGTCAATACAGGGTACGACCCATATATTCCCAGGATAATGGTAGCAAATGAATATCTACAATTGTTTTACACCGTAAGTACTGCTCAAATGGTCCCAGTCTGCTTTCATGTTTTTATTCAACCATTTGAGCTGAACACATGGATTTCTTTCCTCGTAATCCTTTTTCTTTTCGTCATATTTTTAAAGTGGCGCCTTCACTCATCGGCAGTTACCGTGGGTGGAGCACTATTGCTAACTATGAGTCCGTTTGTAAATCAAATTATACCTTTTAAATCAAGGGCTGGAGAACTTCGCTCCTACACATTTTGGGTGATCATTTCAGTATTTTTAAGCATTCTGTTCACAAGTAACATGTCGAGCTTTAAAATTGCCCCCGCCCCTCTAAGAAGTACACTTATGTCATTAGAAGATCTATTAAGGGAGCAGTATTCCATTTATACCAGCGTGAAACCCAAACTACAAGCCTACCTTAACCTGTTGAACCATTCTAGGGAGAGCTCTAGCATCATTAAGAGGCACCAGCTGCTGTTAGACCATACCGTTGAAACTCATGCATGGAACATCCCTGGTAATTTTAGACGAGCATTTGGAAGCGACCGCAGTAGCTTTCTCCTACCTCCGTACCACACGAATCTCTTGAGTGAAATGGCATTCACTCATTTTACGCGACACTCCTTTCTAGGAATAGAAAAGTTCTTCGACACTCCCATGGAATGGGGTTTCTGGCTTCCAAACGTAGATGCGCCCGTGAAAGTGTTTAAAAATATTTTAAGTACTGGAATGTTTAACTTCTGGTGGAATTTTAAAATCCAGATTATACTCAGACGTAGCATTGAGATGTTTGAACGTGAATTTAATGAACATACGGAAACAACTAATGCCACGCCTCTTCCGCTTGTTGATCCATTAATTAAGTCTGGGTTTTTTTGTTTTTTTATTGGAATTGGGTTTGGAGTCTTGGCTTTAACGGCTGAAAAATTAAATTCGTCACATTTTCGAATACGCATCAGGTACTTGTTAGCAGGTGCAGTCACAAACACAGTAGTATGCAACCGTTCCCTACTACATATTGTGGGCTATACAAATGTTTAAGGTTACGACTGCTCGATAGTGGACTCCTCTAGTGCTTCATTTTCGTTCTTGCAGTGGTATCTAAAACACCATTGAACTTAGCGTTAAAGCAATAAAAGAGCATTTTGTTGTAATTGATTTGATTTTGCAGCTGTTGTAATAGAAATTCTATTTATTGTGAAAAGCATCGCGTTTAGACAGGACGATTTGTAAAATGATTACGTGTCATTTGTTCAGCAAGTAGGATGCAGAATGAATTAGAAGTTCAAGTTGTTGATGCACCCACGGGCCTTTTAAGTAATTTGTAAACTTTCATGGTACATGCAACGTTTGTGGACTACTAGCCAATATAATATTATAAATTATAGTTAATGAACCATATCGGTTGGATCAAACTTTTGGGGGAAACAGCTTATTGTAAGTTATTTCCATTAGCTTTGGCTTTATGGGAAACAATTTTCGTGTAGCACGACATATATTGTACTTACTAAAAATTAACTTATAGACTGTAGTCCATGATTTAACTATTTTATGCCTGGTTGGTACACAATTGTGTTTTAGTATTATATTACACGCTGTACACACAGCTGTTATAACATGTTGAATGCCGCTGAAGTAATATTGACGTAAAATAAAAGTTAATAATGGGCTTTATTTAACCATACATATTTCATTATTCACTCGTTGTGGTACACCTAAATTGAATTGAATTTCCTTTATTGAGAATTTAGGCCGTTGCACCCACAACACGCAAAGTTCCCCTTACATGTGTTACAAATACTGAGCTAAAATGATTTGTAGTACACCGGATTACAAATTTCTTGCAAACAGATATGGTCAAAGACAAAGACTATAAGTGCCTGAGATCAAGGAGGAATTCAGGCTAAGACAAGTGAAAAACAAAAATATCATTGTATTTTTACATTTCATAAGACGCTGCATGTGGACGGCACTCAAGAGCCCAATTTCCTCATTCTGAGCAGGACCAGCAATAATAATAGCAATCATAGTAGGCGCCTGTGAATTTTAGGTTTCATTCTGTGAATCCTGACGGCAACTATAGGTTTATGTATCTGCAAGTTTTGAACGTCAAGTTTTTTCCAGATTATATTTAGGATTTTTAGTGTTTTTGAGTAGAGTTACTGGTACCTACAGCATGTCTACATAAGTTTATCCGATTGGAGCACATGACACTTCTAACTTACGATACCGTACCTAAAAATCGCAGCAGATATACGTAACATATCCTTAGATGATTAGTTACTTTATTAGCTTCATCATTTAGATCAGTTCTATGTACCTGCACACCTGTATTCAGAAAAATATTTGAAAATATAGAAAATTAATCAAAAAATTAGGGACAAAAGTCTGGCCGATTTTGAATTCGACCTAGGTAAATGTAAATTTAACACTCAAAGTGACCTCCCCTGGCGTCCAGGAGCTCCTTAACCCTCTTCGGCACTAAATTTACAAGTTTGGATGCGTATTCGGGGCTAACTCTCTCTAATCCTTGATTCAAAGTTACTAGCAGCTCTGTGGTATCTCGTTGGAGACATCTTACTGCTCGAAAATTTATTCTCCACTTCCCCTTAAGATTTTTGGTCGGAATAACATCCGATGACTGCTCCCGCCGCGAAAACACTTTAATCCGGTTGGTGGAAGACAATTTAGTTACAATTATGGCCATATACTTCGGATATTACCCTGTTGAAAGATGAACCATCGTCCGAGACCAAGTTATGAGGCCGATTGTCGGCAATTATCGTGGAAAATTCCAGCTTATCCTTCCTTATTTATTGTTGTGGATATGTGGGCGAGGTTCCCCACACCCAGACCCTCACACTACCTACAAATTAAAAACATTAGCACTACGACAGCCAAAGTGACGAGACTGCACTATTTGGGTAAGGATCTGGAATGAGGCCACCATCAGTGGAAGCACGTTCTGAGGTCGAATGAGTCAAAATTCCGGGTTTCAGGGCTTCTTCGTTCTTCGTCTCACCCTTCGGACTCCCTCCGCTCCAAACTGATCAAATTCGACCACAGGACGTGCTTCGACTGATGGGGGCCTCAGGAAGCAGACCTCTGTCCTGCAGGAAGACTAAGTGCCTTCCAGGTCCAAGTTTCTGGGCTGATTGCTAAGCATTGCGTTTTAAAAGTTTGACATAGACATCCGCATACGTACAAGCATCAATAAAGTCAATTGACCTCGGACCAATGGCTGGTATTACGGTTATCTGGTCGACGGACAGATGGTAGACAGGACCAATGGCAGGCAGGGAAAATAATAGACAAGACCAATGATAGACATCATTTGATCGACAGCACATAGTCAACACTATGTACAAGCTCGACTTCATACGAACAAGAGGGGAATTCAAACCAACCGACACAAAAAGTCCGCAAGTCGCTCGAAAATTTGAAAACCAATGGAATCCAAATTGGTCAAGCTTACCGTCTTAGCCGTCCCAAGGAAGGGACAGTGAGTCCTATTGCATTGAATTTGCAGCAAATGCAGGACAAGAATACAATAATGAAAGCAGCAATTCAACTTCAGCAAAACACCCTGACAAAATCAATTGGTATTACTATTAGTCCATCATATTCCAAGGACGAACGAAAAAGGATTAATTTACTTCTTTAACATGCACATCAAGAACGAACAAACAACCCATACACCAAATTCAAAGTTCAAAACTCAGTTCTATACATCGATTAAGGGGAACTACATCACAATGGAAACTCAATGCAAAAAATGAAATTATCGAATACAAACTATAAAGAGAAGAATACAAACAAAATAATATTTTTCATGTAGAATACTGTATACTATTCATTTACTACAAAAACTACCGCCACTACCTCCAAAAGTATCTCAGCCAACACCCCCAGAAGTAACCCCTCCAACATCCCCCAAAAATAACTCCATCGACTCCTCCAAAACTATGCGAGCAACACCACGCCTAATAATCCCACCATCAATTTATATTATTTATTTACTACAATAAATAATTTCTATATTTATCTACATTATCTTTAACTAAGTTGTATACCTGAAAAAATCGGAATCAAACTGTACGATTCACTTAGTTTTCCTTATTAAATAATTATAGTTCCATGGGTGTCAGCCCAAAGGGAACTTAATTATATAATTAAAAAAATACAACAATCGCGCACGCGACAACACCTCAACCGGCGATTTTTGGCGTTGCCTAACGGCTTTGCTTTTCTTAAAGCATGAAGGCATGGAACCTACTTTCATGGAACTGAAGGTGAATTTTGAAATTGCTAATCCTGTTTAAGGTAATACTATATCCCCTATCGAAATTATCGTATACTTTTCAAATTATGAAAAAATAACTATAACACAAATCCTATGCCTACAGCATACGATTTGAATCCTTAGAAGTATCTATTTGAAAACAATTTGAAAACTGTTCCATCGTAATCTATGTAGAGTATTTTTGCTGTCTATATGTATTTCTGCTCGATTTTGTAGTGTCAATCATGTGCTGTCGACCAAGGGATGTCAATCAAATGCTGTCCATCATTGGTCCTGTCGATCATTTGTCCTTCGACCAGGCATCCTGTCGACCGGGTAAGCGTGTACCCTTCATACATAAAACATTCCAAAAATAAAATATGTAAGACAAAAGTTTTGTAAAATTATAGAATATATCGATAAAGCAAAACGACTTAATTCTACTTCAATTCTTAATTCTTGCAATACGCTTTAAAAATTACCTACATTCATATTTACATTGGTAGAACAACATCGTTTTTCAAAACCACAAACTCTGATAACAAATATCTGGTTTACAATTCCCGATTTATTTGCAACATTTGTTTTAAAACGACAATTTTTAAAAACGGTTTTATTTTAAAGTTCCCAGTTGATTGGGAAACGCTTTTATTAAAACGACAATTTTTGAAATCAAGTTTTCAAAATTCCCGGTTGATTTTTACTAACACTATTTTTAAAATCATACTTTTTGAAGCTTGTTTTTCGAAATTGATCACCTCCACACAAGTATATATTGTCAATTTTTTTCGAATAGGACCTTAAGGGGGCGTTCCCAAATTTTAAATGGACCAAGGAGCATGAAGAATGGGGCGCACAAACCAATAGGAGCGGCCGGGCTAAAAGAGATTTGGGAACGCCTCTTTAGGGTCCTATTCGAAAACATTTGACAATAGCTAGTCTTGCAGAAACCCCTCTGAGTGCTTTCCCTTGTCCTAAATTTATTCTAAACTAATTCCTGCATTCTGAACCAGCGATTCTAAGCACACTTGCTGACATTAAGTAATGAATAATTTACGGTTTTCATTCTTTTGTAGGAGTAAGTATAAGGAGACGCATCGTCTGAATCAGAACAAATGACACCATTTTCAAAAAATACACTCTTCGAACAGTGCCAAACCAGGCGATTTTCATGGTTAATTTACGACAAGATTTTAAATAAAGATGGCACAACTTGTTTTCTTGTTGTACATACAGCTGATGGCCCCACCAATAATGGTCAAAACGGTCTGTTTTTCGATTTGAATTACTACAGCAGTTCGTAATAAGGTCAGACCGGTTCGAACTGGCAGTGGTAGCTGTGACCGTTGAGCCAAGTCCAACGTTTCTTCGATGCCCGAATCGTGTCTTTGCTGCTGTGGCCGACAGGTGGAGCTGCTTTCCCACGTAAGAGAAGAAATAGTAAGCGAAGGAGCCCACGATGGTGGTGGAGATTGGGAAGCTCAAGTAGTACCGGAAGTCAACTTTCCCGTAGAAACGAATGAGGCCATAAGAGCTAAGGATGCCCCGGAGAAAAGTGTACAGGGTTAAATAGGGCAAAATGCAAACGTTGAAAATGGAGTCGAAGCTGTTTTGGAGAACGTGGAGGATTCGGAAGGAAATCAGTTTGTCTTTGATGGACGTCTCTGGTGGCAGTCTGCGTGTGGAAATGAAAAAAACATGGATAAAGTATCGCTAACAAGTGTACGTGTCAGTGCTTCAAATCAAATAAAATGTCGTAACTGAAGAGGCAGAGTGGTCTAGGCCGGTATATTTAAAGAAAAGTCATAAAGGCAGATTGCATTTTAAACCTGATACAAAGAAAATACCGCATTTTTTCGTTTACAGCCTTCACAAAATGTTCAACACCGTTTTTAACTCTACAGTTTAAAAAATGGTAAGTTCGACATTGTGCACTATTTTAAAAGCAGGAAGTGAAAACGAAAATGTTTTCAGAAATACGTAAAATATGACAATTCAAAATCATTCAGCGACACTACTTATACTACTTAAAAAACACGTAGTCAGGACATTTTGCACCTTTTTCAAAAAAAATTATTTGGGAAAATTTGCACTTTTTCAAAAACATGCAACTCGAACATCTTGCACCTTTTCAAAAAATGTAATTAGGGCAATCTGCATTTCTCAAAAACATATAACTAGGACATTTTGCACTTTAACAAAATATGCAATTATGACTTTTTGCACCTTTTCATAAACATAATTATACATAATTTGGACAATTTTACCACCTTTTAGAAACTTATAATCAGAAATTGTGTCCCTTTTCAATGTCGAGAATTTAGGATTCACGTTGTCATACATTTACCTGCACGATTTTGATGAATGTGTAAAATCTCTCAGACATTTCATAACTTTCAAAAACAAACAGAGTGACTATTATATATGGCCAATACATCCCAGTAGGCACTTACAGTTTGTACATTTTACAAAGTTAAGGGAAGGAGGCCAGCAATTTGACTTGATCAGTAACCTGACGTTGTACAACGGATATAGCAAATAAAAAACAACTATAAAAAGCAAAAAAACACACTTTTCTTTGAGAAGGACGTTTACAGTGTCGATGTAAATCAGCATAACACACATTTGTGCAATCGATCCGCAGCAAGTGGCACTCTCAACTCCCGTCAGAATTGCATAAACGGCAAAACTGCAAGAATTCTGGTATTTATGTGGAACAATGGAATAAATAGAAATTCTTGCATTGCCAGGATCTTTAAAAATGACGGACATCATTTGTAAGCAACGAACAAGACCCGCAATCCAGCACACTTTCACTCCACGGAGATCCCTTGAAAAGCCCAAGGATTTTCCTATGCAATCCAGCAGATTTATTTATTGTCAATAAACCAAGCTGCTAATTTACAAATTAAAAAAATTTGGAAACTAAACATTACTATGACGAAAAATATAATTCACTTACTTGTTTTCCTCAGCTGAAGTAACTGATTTATAAAGAAATTCAGTTCATCGTAGTTAATAAAACAAGTGAGAGATGAAAATAAAAAGACCAAGTACAGTCCCAGAGCTGACAGTAGAATGCAAACTTGCGTAATAATTTCTGAATCACTTTCATTACTATCACTCGTCAAAATTTGAAGCAAGCGGAAGCTCGTATAGAATACGTGGATACTTTGAACTGAGAGGGTCAAAGTGCAAATGAAATTGAGCTTGATTTTTGAGGAGATTGGAACCAATTGATGGTGTTCCGCGTTCCAGTCGTAGGGCAGCAGTTTGGTGTGGCAGACACATTTTAGGAGAAAGCACGTCCACGGCATAAAAATGAGCTCATTTTTGACGTCGGTTGGACTCAAATTTTTATTAATTTCTACCATTTTTCAATTTATTTCAAAATAAGTATAAAATAAAATATTAAATCCTTAGAAAAATACAGAAACCACCCAGCAGCGTTCTGGTATTATTCTATCTCACTAGTAAAGTTCATCTGATCTGGTTATGGTTCGACGATAGACACATTTCTTCAACATATGATTTTCGGAAATAATTGTGGTCTAATTTGGCTTGTTTTCAGCGTAGCACAGTCGCGTTTACGTTCAAAATATTGTTTAGACACAATAATTTTGTGGATTAAAAATATGTAATTATGTAACATGTCCAAACTAATTGTAGCTCATGACAGGGCGAATTTTGCAGAATTGTTCCTTCCCATTTCCGCCCATCTGAAATTCTAAAAGCTGACATTACACGGATTTCACTGTCGCATTTAAATACTGCCAATTATTATTCTCACAGAAACAAAAACATGTCATGCCTGGGAGAAGTTTCAAAACAATTCAAACCATTATTTTAAACACAGACTTTTAGCAGGGACTGTTTACTCAGTTATTATAAGGTCCACTAGTAAACAATGCGCAATGCAATGGAATGGAATGTTAAAGTTTGTAGGAAGCACAGGCTAATAAGAGAAAATATAATAAAATAATTACAATTTCACATTGAAAATAATATAATGAAAGGTTGCTATCTTAAACCTACAGCATTTGGAAATTAGGAACAGAGCAAGTATTGCAGCATAATAAGATAATTTATTTCGCAAAAAATATGCCTAAAGGCCCAACATAGACATTTTGTTTACTGTAATAAGTGTTCTTAAATTAAAAACTTTAGTGGTGCGACGTAAACAATAACAAGGCCGAATAATTAAGGCTTAAACTCAAGGTATGTATCTTAAAATGTCCATACAAAATATTATATAACAATTGAGTAGAATGTGTATTGACTTTGTAGAACGGTTTCAATTTTCATAGTAAACAATTAGAAACTTTGATTTTTGAAGTGATGCTTGATTCACAGTCTCTTTGGAGCCACGGTGGAAGTGGAAAGATTTCGAATTCTCTTGAACTCAAAATATCTCGGTTCTTCTTGATGGACTATTTCGTCACCCACACCCTCCTGGATCACTGGCAATAAACAATTCATATGTTAATAATTATAGGATAAGGTGCAGCCAAAAATATTCAGGCAATAGCCATGAACGAACACAATTAAAATGCTAATTAGCTAATAATTGCTAATTATTATTACTAATCATATTATTTTTAAAACAGTAATAACTTTCAGAAATTGTAATGAAACAACTAACCTGTTCCCAGAACACCCTCTTCAGTAAATTCCAGAACATCCAAAACCACTGAAATCATCTCAGGCGTCGAGCTAGCACTCATGTCTGTCATACAAAACTATCAAAAATTTAAAATAAATCCGCGTCACAACACCTTTTTTAACAGAATACGAACACAATGTAATAAATTGCAATAATTATTAAGCAAAAGAAATAACATTTAAACTTCAATAAAATTAAAACCTGTTATGACACGTACCCATATAATTATAGTAATTTTATATTACAACAAAGTTATGATCACGGTTTCACTCACCTCGAACTTAATGTAGGATCCATTTGGTAGAACTTGTTGATTCAAATGGGGAAGCGGACGCCAAGTGACTTTGTCCGTGCAGCAATCTTCGTGACTGGAGCTGTTTAGTGCCGATTGACCCACGTGAATTATCTTGTTTTTCGTGACCTTAAAAAACCTTTCACGAGCAGAACTTGAATGGTCAATGTCAGTCGAAAGTTCTTGGATTTCTTCCTTAAACTTTTTCGTCGACGGGGTGTGATCACTGTCACTGTTTTCAAATTCACTTTCGGTTAGAAAAGACATTTTTCGCTTGATCCCTTCAACAGCATCAATTTCCCAGTCAGTTCCAGTTTCGTCAGAGGTTGCAGTTCCAAGATTGACGAAGCTGCTGCTACTGAATCGGGCTGACCAACTTTCGGAAGCTCCAGTGCTCGTATTGGTACCGGTGTGACATTCAACGTCAACGGTTTCTTGTTCCATTGCGACTTCTTCACAGCTAATCGTCAATGAATTTTTATTGCTGTTGCAGTGGAAATCCGAGAAAGTGCTGTCAATATCACTCTGAAGCTGATGCAAGCAATTATTATTGGTCACTAATTCAGTGAAGGGACTGACACGCGAAACCATGACAGTTTCACAAACTTCTGAATCTGCACTATTGACCGCAAACATGGTACGATCGTCAATCGGACTGGAGGAATAACGATGTTGATTTAAAAAAATGTTATCCTGTCACCTGTTGAAACAGTTTCAAACTTTTTCCAGAATTCGAAAGCACTTAATTTTAAACTTGATGAATGATCAATGAAACTTTTACGGTAAAAATACATGAAATTGTTTACCTTCGAAGTAGTTGTTAGTTGATTTGAAAGTGCACACGAAACTGTAATGGTAACAAATAACCACAGAATTCCTCTCTGGAGAGGTTTTGGGGAATGAATTGAATGAAGAAGTAGAAAAATAACCGTTGAACTCAGACACCAGGTTCTTTGGTCAGCCCTTCAAGACCTAATCGTGACTAAACGTTCTGATCAAGAGGGATACATCTAAACAACACTATTAACGTTTAGCCTCTTTGTAATTAAGTGTAAAAGAATTTTGGCTAGTTTCGTAATCGCCAATCGCCTGTCATCTATCGCCTTTTGTTACTCATCTAAAACTAATCACAATCCTTATAAATTATAATCATCTTAATCGCCATTCGCTGATCAGCAGTCAACTATCGACGGTCCAAGATGCAATAACCTAAATAATTTTTATTTTGTTGTTTACTTATTTGGAGACAAAATAATATTGACTGAGTATGGCCTGAACTTTTTAAAGGAGTATAATTGGAGGCTGATCCATGCCTTTGGCGGAAGATGGGGCAATAGCAATCGATAATAATATCGATCAATAGCTACCCAGGGAAAGTATTTTTGATCAAATAATGACGAGCTAAAAACTAAAACTCAACGAAACTAAATATGGTTCCAACCAGTGTTGTGAAGTTTGCAGTAAAATCTGCCACTTAATCAACCTATTCTACTTAATCAGTGGAAAAGGAAAAGA
>JAQFZC010001194.1:0-33045 GCA_034695205.1 Dicyrtoma fusca
GAAAAAGTGTTATTTACTAGTTTTGACCTTTTTGAAAAAGTGTTATTTACTAGTTTTGACCGTTTTGAAAAAGTGTAATTTACTAGTTTTGACCGTTTTGAAAATGTTATTTACTAGTTTTGACCGTTTTGAAAAAGGTGTCATTTATGGTTTTGACCGTTTTGAAAGAGTACATTTATGGAATTAAACACTTTTGTAAAGTATTCTTTCCATGGTTCTCCAGTTTCGAATAGGTTAAGAAAAATCGGAAAATGTAGTTTTTAACTTTATTCATACAATTTGTAAGCGGAGGATTTTGTCAGCTAATGATAGATTGTAATGAAAATAATTACCTACACTCATAGAATAGGTCTGTAATTTTTTCAAGATTTTTGCTATACAAAGTTACTAGTCAAATAAATTATTGGGAATTTAGCCATTGTCTTAGTTACAAACGTAGCCTCGTTAACAGGTAGGTATTTAAAATTCTATTTACAGCACTTCGAGCACTTTGCAACTATATTAAAGTGTTAGCGCAGATTGGAAGCCAAAATTCCGAATGGCGTCAAGACAAGGAAAGTTATTTTTGATAAAAAGAGAATAAATGGATGATCTGTCCGATAAAGGGAGATTAATTTAGATTTTTGAGTGGAGGGCTGACATGACTTATTTATTACGTTGACATCTCCATCCGCATCTCAAGTGCATCTCTCTCAAAAACTGTCCCCTTCAAATGAATGGAATAAATGGAAAAGGATGAAGCTCATCAGTCAGCAGTCAGAGGAAAGGAAGTCCAGTCCATCATCGATTCAACAACGGATGCGGATGCTTCTGTGGGCAACTTTTACGGATGCCCACCAGCACGACGTAGTAACATCAAAAACTTTACAAGTAAAGCCAATTACCGGTTTTAATACGTTTGAAAAGCAAGTAAGTAGCAGTGTTAGTGTTGCTATTTTAAAAAATTGAAAATACCGGTTTTGCCTTTTTGAAAAAATATACATAATAATAATTAGTGATCATTTTGGCGACTGGCAATACTAATGTAAGTGCCAGTTTCACTATATTTTAAGTTGCGCCAAAACTAGGTTTCCTATTTTAAAAAAATGTAAATTCAGGTTAAGAAGTAACTTGATGGAGCTACTGGATACCGATTTAACTACCGTAAATTCTCTTTTACTACGCGGGTCTCTATTAATACGCGAGTCTCTAATTGTACGCGGGGGCCAAGGGGCTGAATGGAATAGTACTCGGGCGTTCTATTAGAGGATTTACGGTACTTTAAAATAGTATATTGTCAAATTTTTTAGGATAGCCAGTTGAGGAGGCGTTCCTAATTCTCTATGGCCAGCTCCCATTGGTTCGTGAGCTTCATGCTCAATGCTCCGTGGGCCATTTAAAAATTGGAAAACCCGCTCAACTGGCTATCCTAAAACATTTGACAATAAATAGAAATTTTGCTATTTTTAAAAAGTGTAAATTGCAATTTTACTGTCTTAAAAAAGTGTAAATACCGATTGAATCACTTTAAAAAAGTAAAAATAGCAATTTTACAGTTTAAAAAAAGTAAAACCTAGTAACTACTACCTTAAATAGGATCATATCAAGAAATTATGTACATTTTTCAAAAAGGTCAAACCAATATGAAATTACATTTTCAAAAAGGTCAAAACAATATGAAATTACATTTTTCAAAAAGGTCAAAACAACATGAAATTACAGTTTCCAAAAAGGTCAAAACAAGATGAAATTACAGTTTTCAAAATGGTCAAAACTAGTAAATAGCACTTTTTCAAAGAGGTCAAAATTATTAAATAACAGTTTTTTCAAAATGATCAAAAAACTAGAAAATGCCGTTTTCAAAAACATTCAAAACTAAGTACAGGTATTTCGTTTCGAAATGGTTAATGATGCCACGATGCTTTTAAGCATAGGTAGGCTGAAACTTGGGCTTAGGCTTAAACCACTAAAAACTTCTTTACCCACGACGAACTACAGAATTCACACTTGCCAGTTTTTTAAAACCTATGTGTTTGCTGACTGTGCCCTTGTTTGAAAGATGTTCCAAGAACCTTCACCGATGCAATGATAAGTCCACTGTAATATTTGCGTGGTTCTTATCGAGTGCTCAACATAACAAATTTTTTACAGAACCAACACCCACACATTATTGCCATTCGCCTTTCCAATAATGCAATGTTGTACTACGTTGCACTGCCCAGCAAAACAAAATGAATGAATCATGATTTTTGATGGAATTTCTTTGCTTTCCTTTGACACCATCACACTTCTTGAGAGCACACTTTTTTACCATTAGAATGGCTCCACATTAGTGTGGCTGTGACAGGTCCCATCAATGCAATGGTCCACGGACACTTGACGCTCTTTCTACTACTTTTATACAACATATATAATATTGTAGTGTACGTACATAACACACCGTCGGTTAAGAAGCATTGTGGCGTAAGTCCAGCTTCAACTTACTAACATTTGGACCCCAGTCCCAACAACCAACTTTTTTCTGTGTTTTGTGCACAAAGAACGGCAAATTTAAACAAAGCAAGTTTTTTAAGACACATTAGTCAAACCTCATAATATTGCAGTTTCCAAAAGTTGTAAAATTGCTATTTGTATTTTTCAAACACAGTCCAAATATGGGTGGTAAAATTGCGTTTTAAAAACAGTACATTGTTAAATGGCTGTATAGTGGCGACCTTTCAAAAGTTGTAGAATTTTTGTATTTAACTTTCAAAAGTTGTTTTACTTGTAGAATTGCATGTTTTGAAAATAGTCAAATTGTTAAATTTTCACTTTTTTAAAACAGTTGTTAAAACTAATATTTTTGCTCTTAAAAAAGCAATCCAACTTCTACTTCGACATGTGCACTTTTCCAAAGTTGCAAAAACAGCCAATTGCACTTTTTAAAAAGATTCAATTTGTTTTTATACTTTTTTTAAAAATAGTTGAAGCTGATAGTAACACTTTTAAAAAGGAGTCCAGTTACTACATATTATACATATTTTTAATTTTCAAAAGTGGTAAAAACTGGTAATTGCACCTTTTAAATAGGGTAAAGTTGCTAAACTTGACTTTTGCACTTTTTAAAAAATGGTTAGAACTAGTATGTAGTTGCTTTTTTCAAAAACAATCATATGATTACATTGTGCATTATACATGTGAACTTTTCAAAATTTGTTATAACTTGTAATTACACCTACACCTATTAAAAACGGTCAACTTTAATAATGATTGACAACCTTTTTAAAAAATGCTTAAAAGTTGTACGTTGTATTTTTTCCACTTAATAAAGCAAAGCATAGTTTTATCCTTCAAAATCGACTCTAGAAACGTTTCTTTATATTTTTTTGCAAGAATATTTTTTCCCTCATAGTTTTTTCACACAATTTTTTCCCAGTGAGTCGTAATCTCGTTCTCGTTCTCGTTCTCGTAATGGCAGAAGCAGCAGGCCGGCGATTTGGCCCACTCCACTCCACTACATCAGTAGCAGTCATGAAAAAACTGAAATATAGATCACAAAATTGATCCCTGGAGGCTGAAAAGAGCTCAGAAATACACGTCTTCCCTCTCATCTTCCTTTTTTTCTGTCTTTTTCTTTCAATGCTCCATTCCATATTCCACACCACGTCCGTCCCCAAGGATGGACGGACGCGAAGGACATAAATCTGGTGGATGAAGGGGCAAAACGATGTTTCTTCCCCAAAAGCAAAATCCTACAAGAACTACCAAAAGAGAACCATAAAAACATTATTTTACACACACAAAATATTATTTTTGAAGCCATTTAACAATTTAGAAACGGTCATGTGCTAATTTTGACCGTTTTGAAAAATTGTTATTTACTAGTTTTGACCTTTTTAGAAAAGTGTTATTTACTAGTTTTGATCGTTTTGAAAAAGTGTTATTTACTAGTTTTTTGACCTTTTTGTAAGTGTTAGTTACTACTTTTACATCTTTTTGAAAAATGACAATCGATAGTTTTAACATGTTGGAAAGATTTAACCACTGTAAATGGACACATGGCTAGAACACAGTAAGTTTGTACGACAAATGGCGTCAAGCTGCAACTTTTGGGTGGTAATTAAAATATAACTTCAAGCTAACTAAGCTAACTGGTATAACTGGTCTCTTTTAAAAGTGTTAATATCTTGTTTTGACTTATTTTACAAGTGTTGATTTCTAGTCTAAATCTTTTTGAAGGTGTTAATTTTTTAGTGTTGACCTTTTTGAAAATGTAAATCACTAGTTTTGAATGTGTTTCGAAAATATTGCTGTTTTAATGCTTCAGTTAAACTTGCTTATTATGCAAACATATAAAAATTGTTTTTTAATAAGTGGCGTCAAACATCAGCTATTTTTTATGGTAATTAAAATCCTACTTTAAGCTTTGAGTAAAACTAACTTGAATGAAAAAAGTGTAGTGTACACCCTTAGAAAATTACAATGTCTGATTTTACATCTTTTTGAAAATGGTAGTTTCTAGTTTTATCCTTTTGTAAGTGTTAGTTATTAGTTTTACATCTTTTTGAAAATATTGAAGTCTAGTTTTAACTTGCGTGAAAATATTAAATTCTAGTCTTGACCATTTCGAAAGTGTTAGTTACTCGTTTTGAATGTTTTTAAAAATGTTGATTTCTTGTGTTGACCTTTTTGAAAGTGTGAGTTACTAGTTTTGACATTTTTGAAAGTGTTAGTTTCTAGTTTTGACATTTTTGAAAGTGTTAGTTTCTAGTTTTGACATTTTTGAAAGTGTTAGTTTCTAGTTTTGACATTTTTGAAAGTGTTAGTTTCTAGTTTTAACATTTTTGAAAGTGTTAGTTTCTTGTTTGGAATGCTTTCGAAAACGTAAGTTTCTAGTTTTGATCTTGTTGAAAAAATCAGTTACTAGTTTTGACCTTTTTAAAAAGGCTAATTTCCAGTTTTGACCTTTTTAAAAAGGCTAATTTCCAGTTTTGACCTGTTTAAAAAGGCTAATTTCCAGTTTTGACCTTTTTAAAAAGCTAATTTCCAGTTTTGACCTGTTTAAAAAGGCTAATTTCCAGTTTTGACCATCTTGAAAGTGTTACATAATTTGTTGACTAAACACTTTTATAAAGCATTCCTTCTATAGTTTCCCAGTTCCGAATAGAATAAAAGAATCCTATTATATCATTTAAACGGAAATGGCGAGGAGATTACAGATCAAAAGTAAAAGAAGTAGTTTTTCAAATCGGAGTTAAAATTTTGAAATATTTTAAACATTGTTCAAAAAACGTGAAAAATACTAATTTACACGAACAACTTTTGCGCTAACCAACCTTAGAGTCAATAAAATTAGTATTGTGCATGCGACTAGCTTTACAACGGTACATTACACGACTCGACTGGGCTGGACGCTGGAGTTTTTTTTTTTTAGATAATAATATTGAGTTTCGGAGTCAAATCGCAGAAGCGAGTCTCCACAGTAGTACATGGTACACTGTTCATTGTTGTGTATTGGCTATTATTGGTATTCTAAATCGTTGAGTTCTTTCCCTGTACTTGATTCTAATCTGGACGCTGGAGTTACCGGTCGCAATTCGGATTTGAAAATTTGCGGTTTTTGAAAACCCACTTGGTTAGCCTCGTTGATTTGTTCTACCAAAGTTATTTAATTGAAGCTCGAAAAATAGATCCTGATATCCTTAATGAAGAATAAGATATCGTTCAAGCTAACCAAGTGGCATAATAAAAAATATATAATATATTTTCGGAAAACAACTTATCTGCCTAGCGAACCAAGGGGGGCGAAGCCCCACTTGTTGCATTAGTAAAATTAAATTGTAGCCCGTTGGCTTGCCGTGCGAGGGATTTTAAGTATGAATTTTAGAGACAGCTATCTTTACATGAAAAAATAATTTGCAGAACTAGAGATTTACCGTTAATTGTTCAATGGTTCTAATTATTGTTCACCATACATACCTAGGCCGGTAATAAAAGAACCTTGCTATTTGGTTAACTTTACTTGTAGATAAGAATAATAACGTAACTATCACTTAATTAAATCCGCAAAATGCCATAAAATATGGTATGTGGCGTCAAACTATAATTTTACGAATATCTATTGAATCTAGGACGGAAGTTTTCGTGGTCGAAACCGGTGTAGATTCTTTGTAGTTCTTTTGACTAGTGAGTCTGCCATTGAAGCATTCATTCTTTCTATTAGGAAGCATACTTGTTATTTTTACTATTTACTTTAAGAATGTGCTCAGCAAAAGTTCAATTCCTCCATTTTGCTCCTTTTGCCAAGCTATCGGTCTGCTACGCATAGGAAAGGTAATGTAGTATACAGTAAGTTGCACCGCATGCAGTGAGGCAGAAAATGCGGGCATTATTGTCGCTTGTAGGAAAGCGTGTTGAATGCAATGAAAAAAAATAAAGTGAGCTTCCATTCATTCAGATGAGATAAGCTCTGATTCTCTGATGCGTTGGGAAGACAGAGAGAGAGCCAGTCATAAATTACGTAGACGGATATTCGATACTTTTTGGTGGGGTGGTAGATCTAGTCTCCATTCATGTCCTTTTGAAAACTGTAAAACCTTTCCTTATGTAAATTCTTTGTTTGGACCTATTTGAAAATGACAATTTCTAGTTCTGTGTCCTTTTTGAGAGCGTGAAAAGGTTATTTGAAAGTGTCCTTACTAGTTAGGAATGCGTTTGAAAATTGTTACATATAGTTGTAAGCCTTTTTGAAAACGGTACATTCTAGATTTGGGCTTTCTGAACGTGACATTTTCAAGTTCTGCCTCTTTTGAAAATAGTATATTTCATGTTGTTTTGATCATTTTTTGAAAACTGTAATTTCATGTTGTTTTGACATTTTTGAAAAATGTAATTTCACGTTGTTTTGACCTTTTTGGAAACTGTAATTTCATGTTGTTTTGACCTTTTTGAAAAATGTAATTTCACGTTGTTTTGATCTTTTCGAAAAATGTAATTTCATGTTGTTTAGACCTTTTTGAAAACTGTAATTTCATGTTATTTTGACCTTTTTGAAAAGAGTTCGTCACTAGTTTTGACTGTTTTTAAAAATGCAATTTCCAGTATTGACCATTATAAAACTGTTAATTTGTAGATTTAACACTTCTGTAAAGCACACTTTCCACAGTTTCCCAGTTCTGAATGGCATACACCCTAATCCCCATACTTGACATGAACCCAAATGGAATGTTCCACTTTTTCCAAGCACATTTTTGTAATATTGCGAACTCATGTAATTTGTATCCAACCCCCAATTTTATTGCATGACACTGATCGGTAGTTCACATGCAAACTAAATCTGACACCCACCCCATCACTTCACCAGTCATCGTATTTTCTTTCTCTCTTTTTTTTATTTTCCATCTTTAGTACCGACAGACTCTCGAATTTACACTTGCTCGGGGGGCATGACGCTACTATAGTGACGTGACACCCACACTAAATAAAAAGGATAGCGTAAATTTACTTTTGGATACATACATTCGAATGGAAACTCTTGGGAAAAAAAATGTGCTTACGTCAAGTATGGATGAGCCCTTAGTAAATCCTTGGTGATTCTTTCTACTCGATAGCTACACTCGTCTCCTTTCACCCTCAATTGCCCCATGAATGTCAAAAGTAGGAAGCTGGAATCTGATTCGGAGCTAGAATTTAGAAATCTATAACGAGCCTTGGAAAGGACAGGGGCTGTTCACAAATTTCATTTAAAATAAATTACTAAAGTCGAAAACAGTTTCAAGAAAAGGACGAGCAGTGACAAATTATGGGCTTTTTTAAAAATGTGAACGTCATTTATAAATGCCCCAAAAGGTAGGCTGGAAAAAAGGCTAAAACTGTGCGTACTTTCTTCCTATTGGCGTTGTAAAGAAAGGAGAAAGCACACAGTTAGAAAGTAACAGGAAGAAAGTAGATCGAAGCTGATCTCTTCTTAAGTTCCAAGCCTTATTAATGCCAGTGTAGCCCAACGCCAAACCCTCAAAAATCTTTGGATTTTTGCATTCTTTTCTTATGCAGATTTCAACGTGGCCACGAATAAAATTTAAAATCTGAAAATCTGGTTTTCTATTCATCTCTATTCCCTGAACAAGTTTTTAGTTTCGGTTTCACATTTTTTATTTTTATTTCTTTTTTAAATCCTAGCATGCAAATTTCCAATTGATTGTAAAGAACATTAAGTGTCTAAATGAAACACGAGACTCTAGTGGAAGGGTCATAGGGCCTTCCGACAAAGCTAACTAATTGTAAGATAAAAGTGAGAATCAATTGGAAATAGGCAGTAGTAGTAATGGTTTTGGCCACTTTTTTTGTTTGAATGGTCATTGCTTCTAAATGGGCCATTTTGAAAAGGTCATTTTTAAAGAAATTAGCAAATTTTGTAGAGGCAATATTAAAATGTAAAGTGATCCTTTTAAAAAGGTCAATTTTAATAAAATTGGTACTTTTGAAAAAACATCGTTAAACTAGGTATTTAATAAGTGGTCATTTTGAAACGTGTTTTTTGGAAAAATCGGGAAGTTTTGTAAGCTAATTTCGATCAATAGTGTGTTTTTAAAATCTTGTTGTAACAAAACCGTTGTTTTTGAAATCCAATTTCGACAACTTCTCGATTTGGAAAATGTCCATTTGAAAAAACGAGCTAATTTTGAAAACGAATTTGTATAGAATTGAATTAGGCACTCGAATTAAAATCACTCAACTCAACTTTCTTCCCTATGCGCTGTGTTGCGCTGTGTTTTGGTTTTGATTCGTTTGTATGCAAAAATAATGATTTTGCCTCACTCATGGCAGAACACCTCAAAACATTGTCTTTGAATAGAGTCTTTTATTGACTTTTCTGGTACAACAAAATATGAAAATGGCATAAATATATTCACGTTGGACACATATTATATGTCACAGAAGGTATAAAAACGCACAGCAATTTTGAATAGCTTTGGTAATAAAAGAAAAAATAATTATTATAATAATATTGAAAATTTAAAGACTTGCCTTAGAATTTCAACGGGTTTAAATTTTGACTGGAATTAATTTAAAAATTTTGTTTCTCATTAAATTAAAGTTGTTAATATACAGTAGGTACCTACTTCTAGTCGAATTGAAGATTGTTTTGTTGACTTAATAATCTCGCTCTTTCGTATTGGGTTATTGTTCGGCATAGACTTAAAAAATGATTCAATTAGATCAGTTCGTTGGATGATAGAGAATAGTAAAGTGTTCGTTGATCGTTTGAAATCATTTTTTTTAACGGCGGGCAACTGCGACTGGAGCTCCGGCGGCGGAGGCGGCGGCAGCGTTGGGGTTGTTGGGGTCAGTTGGTGGAGTGGGGAGGAAATCTCCCTTGGGCTGGAATCCGTTTTGGTCGGCAATGTATGAGATTTGGTAGGTTTTGCCATCGGGTCCTTGGTAGGAGTAGGAGCCTTGGATGACCTGGATGGAGTTGGTGGAGCCGGCCTCTGGGGCCAAAGTGTGTCCCTCTTGTTGAGCCTCGGAGCCGTCGGAGGTCTTGTAGCTCCACTTGAATCCGCCCTTGCCGTCATTCTCACTCGTGCTACTAACGATGGTCACATTTTGCTTGGTTCCATCGACAGCCACACCAGTGGAAGGGTCCTGGGGCCGGCCCAAGGCAACGGCTAAGACAACAGCGAGAATCACCTGGAAACAAAAGTAGAATTGGTTTTGGTCAATTTTTGTAAATTGGTCTTTTTGAACAAGCCATTTGTAAGGAATCGGTCGATTTTGAAAACGCTGTGTTAAAATATTTAAAAGGGGCCATTTTGAAACGGCCATTTTGTAAGAAACCGGCGGATTTTGAAAAGCAATCTTGAACTATTTAAGTAACTGTCATTTTTAAAAGGTCAATTTGTAAGAAATTGATAGATTTGAAATAGTATTTTTTAAATATTATAAGATGGGGATTTTAAAAGGGTCATTTTGAAAGAAATAGGTCGATTTTGGAAATGAATTTTTAAATTATTGAAAAATTATACATTTTGAAAAGGGTCAATAGAAGGATTGGGGGATTTTAAAATCTAATTTTAACAATAAGTCAATTTTAAAAACGGTGGTTTATGAAATTCATTGATTTTGAAAGCCAATTTTAAACAATTGGTGATTTGGAAAAGAACGCTTTTGAATAGGTAATGGGCAATTTTTGAAACAATATTTCTAGAATTAGCACTATATAGTAAGTGTGTATATGGTGTGTTGTGTAAACTTACGTATTTCATCATGTTGACGGTTGAGGGATGAAAATCAGAGATTTTTTGAAAATGAAAAAAGGTGGTGGATTTTTAATTTCCAAAAAGAAACTTTTGACTGGTTAAGACTTGCAACAAAGCACTCTCTTCCTTGTCTTGAGTTTGTAAAGTTGAGCTGTTTTTCTTAGCTGTTGACTGGGTGACGAACGCAAGATGTTTGGTGACTATTTGACCCTCCACCCTCATCTTTTATACTCGAAAATTTACTTCGTGAGTCTATTTGGAGCTTCTGTATCTTACAGTATAACAATTGCGAGCCAGTAAAACATACATGTCCTTCCTTTTTTCGAGAATAGAAAGCGTTATACATTTTAATGGAGAGCTTTGAGTCAGTCTTGGGTAATCATATTACCATCCTAATTACTTCCAACAGAATATAATTACATTCATTGGTTTTAAAACCCACTACCACACGGCTACTACCGTTAAATGGTTGCACACATATTGATTTAAATGATTGACTTGCAGTGTATACATTAAATATCTCGATAATTTCTCTGGGTAAAAATTCACTATTTTAATAAAAAAGCGCTCAAATTGCATTTAAATTCAAGAAGTAAATGCTCTTTAGATTAGACATGCCTGACTCATCAGAACAAAATTCATTGCCTGGCTTCTACAACAATTATTGCATCACTGGAAACGTATGAGCGCGGAATCCGTGAGACCGGGCTCATGCCAAGGCATTACAAAAATACACATTAAGCAGATACATATAAAACACAACTTTAAAATCACACTGTAAGTGCCCCAACTAAAGTTCGCAAATTAAAAATATGGCACAACTATGAATACAGCTATAAAGAATCATGGCAGTGCAGATCAATTCTAGGGATAAAAAACGAAATAAAACTCAAATGCAATACAATTAAAATCATAGTTTTATTGTAACTTACTAATTGGCCTGTTTGATCTGATTACAGCATTTGTCTATGCCCCACCTTGTGAACAGTATGACGAAACAATTCACGAATTAATTACAAATATAAATAAGTATAAATATGCCATAATTTTAGGAGATTTTAATGATCGATGCGGTGTTACATACAATAGTAATAAATGCATAACGGAACATAATATTAAAAATGAAAGATCATCAATGGATGGTAAATTAAATTCCAGAGAAAAAATACTTAATAATACTGTGACTAAATATAACTATGCAATTCTAAACGGAAAAAGCAAGTCAGAAGATGAGATAGAAACTTCACGTTTATTCGAAATTATCGAAATACAGGATGCAATGTGATTGACCTAGGCATTTGTAACATTAATTGCATATCCTTTGTTTATGATTTTATTGTTCAGGAATGTAATCAATCGGGTCATTTCCCAATATCTATTATTACGGGCAAAAGGGAGAAAATACAGTCCAAGACATGGAACTCTGTGAATGACTACTTTGTTGCCTACATACGCTATTTCTTACAAACAAAGTACCAGAGTACTATTGGGAAATTGTCATAATTCCAATCTTTAAGATGTGGGGGAAAACATATCCTGCATCCATGCACATCCAGCATATGATCCATCAATCTCGCTTGTCAACACAATATTCAAAATGTAAAAAATAGTACTAAATAATCAGTTGCAATAATGGTGCTGTAAAATTAAGAAAACGTCAGAATTTGAAGCAGCGAATAACAATAGCAATGGCTGTGTGAATTCCATTTATATTCAACAATTAATCAAACGTGCTTAAGTCAACAAGAAGGACAGTGTGAAATTTTTCAAATTTATCGGCATATCGCAACCCCCATAGGTGTGCTCCATACAGTAGAATTGATTGAACCAGCGATTGAAACAGTTTAATGTGAAGGTTAATATCATTAATGTTTTATTCATAAAATTATTATTTATTGTTCAGAAAAAAGACTCGAGGTCCACGACTAGCCTAATGGTATAAAGGTAGTTAAGAATTATTATTTAAAAGAGATGTATATAGTTGTACAAGTTATTTGACTGGTTTCCCAGTGTTCATAGTTGGGTAATAGAAAAAAAGTATTCAAAAAGTTGAGCATGTGCGGTTTTAGCTTTACGGAAGAAATGGATTTTGGCTTCATTACAAATTCTGCTTGGGCTAAACGGGTCCCTAAAATATTGTAAAATTGTTTCACACAGGACCCTAAGGAGGCGTTCCCAAATCTCTTTTGGCCCGCTCCCATTGGTTCGTTTGCCCCATGACCCACGGACCAAAACAAATTTGGGAACGCTTCCTCAGGGTCCTATGTGAAAAAATTTGACAATAGGTCTATCTGTTAACGATTTCCAATGTATGACTTCCCCATCTAAATGCAGTTAGGCTTCGCAGCTTGTTTCCTTTCCTAAATACTACAATTTTCGTTTTTACCAGACAAACGGTTAAGCTTCTGTCGTCAAAAAATTTCCGAACAACGTCAATTTGTTCGTGAAGGTCAAGTTTATTTGATGCCATTAGAACTATATCATCAGCATATAATAATGTCAGTAATTCGGGTGTAAAAATATTAATTCCGCTTTTACCGTTTTTTTTAGTATATATATATATATTATTTGGTCTATGAGTATCGTAAAAAGCGTCGGTGAGTGGGATTCCCCTTGCAGTAATCTTATCAATATTTCAATAGGTTTAATGAAGCCTTCGTTACATCGTAACTTTGTTTTGGCTTTGCTGTAATAAAGAATTGACTGAGACGTGCTTTTTCCAGCCGTCTCCACAGGTTATTCCTTCTGACTAAGTCAAAAGCTTAACTAATTATCATATAATGTGTAAATGCCCACACCATATAGCACCAAGACATATATCTGACTTGTTTCAATTCTGACAGCAACATTTTTGCAATTAATATATGTAACTACTGTGAGAAACCAAACATCCAGAAATTGCATAATTTATGAACGGAAGCTGTAAAAACGAGGACGTTTTTCTATTTTCTGACTATTTTGTAACTTCTTAAAGTTATTGATGAAACGAGCAAACGATATAATTTAAATAACCGACAAATATTGAAGAAAAAATATATTTTATGATTTTTGAACATTACAACAGACGAAAATAAACGAAAAACAAAATTATGTATAATTCAGATTTGTATAGGGAGGTGGGGGTAAAAAGAACGGGGTAAAAAATACTGCTCCCAATATCTTAGCATTGCTGATGCGGTTAACAACTAAATGCCTAGCACCATCACAAGCTACATTAAAATGTGTCGTAGGAAATGTTTTGCTGGATACTTATCAGGTGTTAGTACGTTGGAGGCAAACAATCTTAATCTGAAATGTGCGTTTCCGCCAAAAGCTCCGGGTAGAGCATTAGACATCCCCGTTGGGAGTATGGCATTTACGGCAAGGCAAGAAGTTCTGAAATTAAGTATCGCTCTTTACTAGATGCAGAATTTGCTTTTCTATAGCATAAAGTCAATCAGACTCGAATAAATTGTGCTACAGTTGCATAAAAAGTTATACTAATATTAATATGTTCTATAACAAGCATAAACAAACAGGGGTGGGGGTAAAAAAAAAGCAGTCTGAAAGTTGAAGTAACAGGTCAAAGTACCCTAAATAAGCTATTTTAACCAACTGGAGTAATCAACAATGTGCATTTTTCAGTTTTAAGCGGTTTTTGAACTTTTTTTGCAAGCACTTATTAATTAAAAGCAGCTTTTAAAATTGATGTAAAAGTCATCGTATTATGGAGAACTCTGATTCACCGTTGATTTTCACCATTTACGGCAGCAGTTTTTAAACCCCCACCGGTCTGTCTTCTTTACCCCCCGCATAGCAAAATCCACGTGATGTTAGATTTTTTAATTTCATAAATTAATTTTATTATTAATATTATTATATTAGTGGTTTTTGTCACTTATTTTGTTTGAATGGTCAATATTTCTAATAATTGAATAATTTTGTTAAGGTTATTTTTAAAAAACAGGTTTTAAAAAAGCATTATTTAAAAAATAGTATCTTTGGAAAGGTAATTTTCTAAGAAATAGGTAGATTTTGAAAAGCATTAATAAATCATTTGAAAGGTTGTCATTTTGGAAAAGGTTTTTTCGAAGAATTGGGCAATTTTGAAACCTAATTTTTACTAAAAGTGTATTTTAAATATTATGTTGGTGTAAAAAAAATCCCTGATTTTAAAAGCCGATTTTGACAATTGTTCGATTTGAAAATGTCCGCTAGAATAAACGCCCTAATTTTGAAAACTAATTTGCATGGAATTGAACTGGCTAATTAGCACTTGAATTAATATCACTTAACCCAATTCAACTTTCTTGCATATAGCTGTGTGCTGTAATTTAGATCGTTTTTATGCATAAATAATGACCAAGCCTCACTTTATGTAGAAGAACAGAACACCTTGAAATATTGTCTTTAAATGGAGTCTTTTATTGACTTTTCTGGTACAACAAAATAGAACAAATATGAAAATGGCATAAATATATTCATGTTTGACACATATTATATGGCACAGAAGGTATAAAAACGCACAGCAATTTTGAATAGCTTTGGTAATCAAAAAAAAATAATATAATAATATTACAGATTTAAAGACTTGCCTTAGAATTTGAACGAGTTTGAATTTTGATTGGAATCAATTTACAAATTTTGCTTTCATTAAGTTAAGGTTGTTATTGTAGTACTTCTAGTCGAATTGAAGATTTTTTTTGTTGACTTAATAATCTCGCTTATTCGTATTGGGTTAGGTTCGTCAGATATTATTGTTCGGCATAGACTTAAAAAATGATTCAATTAGATCAGTTCGTTGGATGATAGAGAATAGTGAAGTGTTCGTTGATCGTTTGGAATCATTTTTTTAACGGCGGGCAGCTGGAGCTCCGGCGGCGGCGGCGGCGGCAGCGTTGGGGTTGTTGGGGTCAGTTGGTGGAGTGGGGAGGAAATCTCCCTTGGGCTGGAATCCGTTTTGGTCGGCAACGTATGTGATTTGGTAGGTTTTGCCGTCGGGTCCCTGGTAGGAGTAGGATCCCTGAATGACCTGGATGGAGTCGGTTGAACCGGCTTCGGGGGCCAAAGTGTGTCCCTCTTGTTGAGCCTCGGAGCCGTCGGAGGTCTTGAAGCTCCACTTGAATCCGCCCTTGCCGTCATTCTCACTTGTGCTACTAACGATGGTCACATTGGGTTTGGTTCCATCGACAGCCACACCAGTGGAAGGGTCCTGGGGCCGGCCCAAGGCAACGGCTAAGACAACAGCGAGAATCACCTAAAAATCACCGAAAGACACAATAGTATTAGTTTTCATTGTTGTTGGGTCAATTTTTCTAAACCGGTCATTTTGAAAAGGTCAGTTTTAAGAAAATCGGTCAATTTTGAAAGCGTATTGTTAAATTATTTAAGAAATGGTCATTTTGAAACGGTCATTTTGGTAGAAATTGGTATTTTTAGAAAAGTGTTTTTAAAATATTAAAAGGCCCGCAATTTGAAAAGTACAATTTTAAAGCAGTCGATAAATTTTGGAATGGTTTTATCGAATTATTTAAAACGTGGTCATTTTGAAAAGGGCCAATTTGAAGAATTGGGGGATTTTGAAAGGTAATTTCGACCAGTACACGATTTTTAAAATGTTTGGTTTAAAGAAATTTTTGATTTTGGGAGGTTTCAAATATTGGTCCATTTAGAAAATAAGTGTTTGGAATAAATAAATGGGCAATATTTGTAAAAAGAATAATTTTTAGAATGGTCACAAGATAGTAAAGACTTACGTATTTCATCATGTTGACAGTTGAGGGATGAAAATCAGAGATTTTTTGAAAATGAAAAAGGATGGAGGATTTTAAATTTCCAAAAAGAAACTTTCGACTGGTTAAGACTTGCAACAAAGCACTCTCTTCCAAGTAAAGTTGAGCTGTTTTTCTTAGCTGTTGACTGGGTGACGAACGCAAGATGTTTGGTGACTATTTCACCCTCCACCCTCATCTTTTATACTCGAAAAATTTACTTGGTGAGTCTATTTGGAGCTTCTGTATCCGACATTATGACAATAATTATGAGCGAGTGGCCAGTTCAACATACTACATGTCCCTGATTTTTTCGAAAATAGAAAGCGTTATACATTTTAATGGAGAGCTTTGGGCTTTGAGTCAGTCTTGGGTCATCAGATTACCATCCTAATCACTTCCAACGGACCATAATTATATTCACTGGTTTTAAAATCCACTACTACAACACGGCTACGACCGTTAAATGGATGCTTACATATTGATTCAAATGATTGACTTGCTGTGGTGTACACCTTGAATTTCTTGCTAATTTCCACCTCATTAAGATGGAAAGACTCAAAACATTGAGCAATTGTTTCGCAAAAAAGAATTACAGTTTGTAGAATGAATAAAGCTTTCGAGACCTCAACAGCTCCACATCTGTAGCTCGGAGACGACACAGTACGAAATTCAAACTATACATTCATATGCAGTGCCAACAAATGGAATACTATAAATTATGCATGACTATGCATCACTAATATGGATAGCATCCAATACTGTAAGCCCGTTGAAGATGCATGCATGGATTTGCTACATTGGTAAACGGTCATTCATTATGTATGGTTTTGCCAGTCAGAGTTCTTCTTAGAAACATTTCCATTCCTATCAGAAAATCGTTCTTGTCTACCACCACGTCTCTTTGAAATTGACAGTATAGCCTAAAGACTATACATTTTATGACATTTTTATGATAATCTGTAATTAAAATAGTCAAATGTGTCTGGACAGCAGCTTTTTTTTAAAAAAAAAATCAAAAAAAATGGAGTATTAGTAACTCAGGGTAGTAGTTAAAAACACTTTTTGATTCTACGTCTGACTAAAATTAAAGTGATAGATAGAAGTGACTTCTGTTAGAAAGAAAGAAAGCTTCAAGTTTGTCAGTTTTATTTTTTTTTCTATTGTAAATTGTAGCAGCTTTTAGGAGTCCCGACCAATAATAAGCCGTTATGGAATGAACATGTAGAGGTAATTGTTAAAAAGGCTAGCAAAAAGATTTGGATCCTTAGGAAGTTACAATGTTTTGGATTTTCGGCAAATCAATTAACATCAATTTATAAAACTTTAGTAGAACTAATTTGAATATGCCTCGCAAGTATGGAGTCCAAGCCTACCTCGTTATTTATTAGAAAAAATGTAAAGGTGAAAAGATGATGTTTGGTACAATATTTAGTGATTATGTGAGTATTAATAATCATAATTTTGCAACAAAAAGATTGGATATCTCCCCTATTGATAATCGATTTACAAAATTATTACTGAATTTTTTAAAATCAATAAGTAAATCTGAAAGATATTCTGGCTGGTTATAGCATCGTTTGTGAGATGTAATATTAGGCCTAGTAGGAACAACATATGAGATATATGTACATAGACTTGCTAAATGTAAGAGTGAAAGGTATAGTAGAAAGTCTACTATCCCCTTACGTATTAGACTACTGAACCGTTTGTTTTTAAGCTTTAAAATAAGAAAAAGGTCTTTGTAATTATTAATGATGCTTGGAATGTGTAATAATTCGACTTTCTTTACTCCATTGCGCTGATTACATGACGTGTGGGCCCGCTCATTTTTCCTATTTAAATTGGTGTCTGACTCTGTATATTTTAGGTTGCTTGCAGTAAGTACACTCTACCAAACCCATCTGGACCGCATCATTTTCCGAAAGAATGAAGCCATTTTTACTAGTTATAATTGCATCATTATGATGATTTCTGACCTCATTATATGATGAGGTTCACATTTTTAGCCCATGTTAGTTCCCTATCTTATGAATACACTCATCTGGACCCCATCTAGTTCGCATCATTATGATGCATTCTAACGGATCAAAACGATGCGATTATAATAGATAAAAATGGCTTCACTTCTTTTATGATGCGATTATGATGTGATGAATTTTTGCAGTGCAGTCACATGAAGGGTTGTTTTTGCAAAATGAGTGAAGTCCATTCAACGCTATTTAATAGAACATAGTAGATTTAACTTGTTTTACCAAAAAACAATTATTGCTGGACTTGACCTCCAAAATTTTACGCTTAGTAGTTTTTTAGTCCGAAGTTAGAAGATTGGCTAAAAACTCATTTTTGAAAAAAAGGCTTTAATAATACTAGTTTTACCAAGAAGCTGTTTGGTTGTGTATCCCGCACATGAATGAAGGGACCACATTATATTTTAACATGTAAGAAGCAATGTACGAAATTACGAATTTCGATTGTTTTAACGTAGATTTAACCCATCTTACAAGTAAACCACCAGAACCAGAGGATGTGTCTACGTTCCTTCTTTTAATTTATAGCTTCACTTTCTGAGCAGAAATATTTAAGCAGTAGTCAGCATCAATCAGAGTATCCAATTCTTCTGTAACTTGTTGCCTATTTAGATCCACATTCACGACATTCCATCGTATATCAAAATCTTTCTCTAACACATCCAGGGGAATGCTACACAAGATTTATCTGAACTGTTCATAATTAATTGGACTGCTTTTTTCTGTGGTTATAAAAGAAATATTGTATCACATCCTCCTGACCAAAAATCATTTAAATGATGTCATTCAACATTTCCGATTCTTTTTACATTAAAGTGGGTATGTTGAAATTAACATTAGCATTTTCATGACCAGCCATTAAACAATTCATTACATTAGAAAAATGTCCCTATTTATGGTCTTACGATTACTACCAGTACCAGATCGTCACGTAGCCAACTACGTACAACTGCAGTAGGGCTCGCACGAGTCACACAAACTTCATACATCAGACCGAAAAGACAGCCAGAAGCAGGTAGAAATTGCATCCTAATCTTCCTCGAGCTACAGGGGGCAGACTACCAATGCACAATGGATTACAAGTTTTAAGAAACAATTTTACATTTTTCATAATTTTGGATGGCAAACTCAGTTTGATGCCGTCTAAAAAACAAAGTTTCATGTCAACAAATTTCTCAAACTACCGTACACCCTCCAATAGAACGCCCACGTACTATTCCACTCAGCCCCACGGACCCCCGCGTGCAATTAGAGACCAGCGAGAGTATTATTCAAATTAACCGTTTTACTACTCCGAATTTAGTTGAAATAAACAGGCTAAAAACAAGAATTTTGACACTTTTAAGCGATTTAAAAGTATGTGTCATTTAATTCAAGCTATTCAGTGGCTACAAAGTTAGTTTTACATTAATTTCTGTACACTTAAATACTGAAAATACTTCCGGTGACCCGCGTACTGTTAGGGACCCTCGTATTATTGAAGATCCGCGCATTATTCCATTCAGACCCTCGGATCCCCGCGTACAATTAGAGACCCGCGTATTAATAGAGACCCTCGTAGTAAAAGTGCTTTTACGGTACCTAAATACAGCCTTATCAGCACTGCACTGTCAAAATTTGCAATAATTCGTTAAAAACAATAAAAGTGTCAATAATAATAATTAGCTTTCAAAGATACATGAACCATAATATGTATTTTAAAACTGCACTTTTAAAAAACGTTAAAAATATTCTAGTTTTATGGTTATCTTCGATGCTTACTGTCTGACAGTCTGACTGTCTGTCTGCGGTCGTCAGGTGTATGATGCATTTGTTAGATTTGCATAGAAATTTCCATTTCCAGATGTGCTCTGCTACTGTTGCGATGTGTTGAACATAGACGAAATAATTATAATATTATTATTCTTTGACCAGTAGGCAGGTGTCAATGTATACATTTAAATTTTGCACGTTTCATAACTGCCTCATCAATTCAGACTTGTCTTGGGTCATCAGAGTGCTAATATCCTCGAAAAACTTAAGTGCGTACATACATTACGTCCGTCTGTACGAATAATTATAAAAAATTACGGTTACACTGCAAAGTGCAATGCAATGGTAGACCATGCAGACACTAGACTCGGTAAGCACGGTCTAAATTTTTATTTTTTTCTTGGAAGACGTATATAATTTTTTTTTTTACTTAAGCAGGCTACTTGCTTTTTTCTTAAGCTAAGGCTTTTTATTGTAGAACGTAAGGCAACCTTAAATATGATATCCATTATCCATAGACATCTCTGTTTGACTGTAATGTAGGTAGGTACATACATTTATTAGATTTTAGATAGTAAACAAGTGAACGCTGATAGTTTGTTGCTTTTTCTCCGAAATGCGTCATACTCTCTGTATGTATCGTCTACTGAGAGCCACGTAGCAAAGTGAGAAAGAAAAATCGGGTATTATTGGAGCTTGTGGGAAAGCGTTTGTTGAAGTTGAGTCGAGAGTGCATAGTGAAAAAGTAAAGTGAAAGTGAGATTCTATTCACTCAAATAAAAGATTTAAAAAGGCTATGATGCGTTGAAATGAGAAGGGAGGGAGCCGTCAGTAAATTACGTGGGCACACAATATATTCAATAGATAGGATACTTCGTACTAAGTATTCATTGGCAAACTGATTCTTTTGTGACTGACTTGGTAGAAAAGTTTGTTTTGCTTCTACTAAAATAATTTCTTGTTTTGACCTTTATAAAAATGCTAGTTGCTTATTTTGACCCTTATGAAACCACTAGTTTCTTCATTTGACTTTTTTGGAAACGTCGCGCGTTTTTGAAAGCGCTAATGCCTTGTTTTGACCTCTTTGAAAGGGTTTACTTCTTGTTTTGACAGTTTTTGAAAGTGTTAGCCTCTTTTGTTTTGACAATTTTGAAAACGTAAATTTCTTGTTTAGACATTTTTGAAAGCCTCAATATCTGGTTTTGATCTTTTTGAAAACGTAAATATGTCTTATTTTAACCTTTTCAAAAACGCATGATTCTTGTTTTGACCTTTTTGAAAACTTTTCTTATTTTGACCCTTTTTGAAAACGACTTGTTTTGACCTTTATGGACACGCTAGTTTCTTGTTTTGACAATTTTGAAAGTGTTAATTACTTTGTTTATACCTTTTTGAAAGTGCTAGTTACTACTTTTTAAAACGTTTGAAAATGTTCATTTGTAAAAACAACACTTTCGTTCAGCATTCCTTCCATGGTTTCCCAGGTTCAAATAGATAAGCCCCTACCCATCCTGTTTACAGACGTAATTTACGGACGTTCCCTGGCGGCGTGTTTTCGCTGAGACGCGAACGGAGAGACTGCGATCGTGGAAAGTAAAGCTCTGATCCCATCTTAAATTCAAAGCTCTATTATAAGCCCAGTCAAACCATACAAATCTGATATTCCTTTCGCATGCAGATATCCACGGCACACAAAAAAAACTCAAAGACTTGGAAATAAAATTTAAAATCGAAAAATATGAAAATCTTATTTCGTAGGTACTTTATGTTGATAGTTACCTATTTCATCTGTACTGTAGTACCGTAACTGCGTGTATTCCCTACTACGTTTTAAAAGTTTCAATTTAAGATTTTATTCTTGTTTTTTTTGTTGTTACACATTCTTATGGAAAATATATGAGTGGCTGGAGTACAATATCTTGTATGAATATTTTACAGGAGATATGTAGTTTTTCCTATTTTCTGAATGCGCTTTTTTACAATGCAATAGGTCTACAGTCAATAGTACTACCGGAATAGCAATAGCCACACGATTTTATGCGTAATTCAAAGAATACAAAAGATTGCAGCATCACAATCAAAATCATAATACACACGAAAATTACAAGCAGAACTCAAGCTAAGTGCAAATGTACTAGTTTATTTAATTATTTAAATGAGCATCTAGCAGTAGAATTAAAATTACTATTATTTGTATAATTGCAAATTTGACACATTTGTTTTACAACTTTGAATATTTACTTCTCCGATTCGGTTTCGGTTTCGATTTCATTCTACTAGCCAATAAATGCACGTATCTACATATTTTATAAATATATATACCTATATCTATACAGTTTCTTATAGAAATCAAAACTCACGTCAGGAGATGACGGTACATACTTTTCTCGACCCCAATTGTATCAAGAATTCCCTAGAAAATTCAAAAAAAATGTTTAGCTATGTATTCCATTACCCTTTTCGAAACGGTAATATACTTAGTTTTGAATGTTTTTGAAAAGGAGAATTTCTAGTTTTGACCGTTTCAAAACGGTCATTTCTACTTTTCTGTCCTTTTAAAAGTGTTATTTACTAGTTTTGGGCGTTTTGAAAAAGTGTCATTTACTGGTTTTGACTGTTTTGAAAAAGTGTATTTTACGAGTTTTGACCGTTTTGAAAAAGTGTTTTTTACGAGTTTTGACCGTTTTGAAAAAGTGTATTTTACGAGTTTTGACCGTTTTAAAAAAGTGTATTTTACGAGTTTTGACCATTTTGAAAAAGTTAATTTATAGAATTACAGACTTTTGTAAGGCATGCTTTTCATGGTTTGCAGTTGCGAATAGGTTAATTTGTAACCAAGCTAAATTAGATTGTTTTCTTACCAATTTGCCAATTAGCAATTGCGCTAAATGAAATTTTTAATTTAAATTTTAGTTAATTGAAATATTTTGAAAAATTTAATACATTTAATAGTAAAACTCACGATAAATTGATCGCAGGTCCTTTTAATGTTTCCTAAAGCCTGCTTCCGTGACTCTTCCACGGCGAGGTGCTCATCAGTGAATTTCCGATCCATTAATTTCATTTCAATTCTCAGCTCTTGGTTCCCAATGCGGAGCTGGTCCTTCTCAGCTTTGAGGCGCTCCAGCTCATGTTTCAGGCTCTCCGTGGAACTCATCGACTGCCGAAATTTCTCCCGTCCATAGTCAATCGCGGAAGCCAAAAGAGTCTTGTAGCAGCACATCGTCATTCGCATCTCATCCCGAACGATAGAGAAGAGCAGACCCCTCTCAGCACAGGCAATCGTGGAAATCCGAATCATTTCATCTGTTTATACAGTTTTAATACATATTCATTTTACAACTTTGATTCCAACGCAGCACAGTAAACAGAAAAACCATATGCCTTTTACCTTTTCGCAACGCCAATGTATTTAGTTATGAATATTTTTGAAAACAGTAATTTCTATATTTTGACCTTTTTAAAAAAGTAATATTTACTAGATTTGATCTTGTCAAAAAAATGTTGTTTACTAGTTTTGACCTTTTTGAAAAAGTGTTATTTACTAGTTTTGACCTTTTTGAAAAAGTGTTATTTTACTAGTTTTGACCTTTTTGAAAAAGTGTTTTTACTAGTTTTGACCTTTTTGAAAAAGTGTTATTTTACTAGTTTTGACATTTTTGAAAAAGTGTTTGTACTAGTTTTGACCTTTTTGAAAAAGTGCTATTTTACTAGTTTTGACCTTTTTGAAAAAGTGTTATTTACTAGTTTTGACCTTTTTGAAAAAGTGTTATTTTACTAGTTTTGACCTTTTTGAAAAAGTGTTTTTACTAGTTTTGACCTTTTTGAAAAAGTGTTATTTTACTAGTTTTGACATTTTTGAAAAAGTGTTTTTACTAGTTTTGACCTTTTTGAAAAAGTGCTATTTTACTAGTTTTGACCGTTTTGAAAAAGTGTTATTTACTAGATTTGACCTTTTTGAAAAAGTGTTATTTACTAGATTTGACCTTGTCAAAAAAATGTTATTTACTAGATTTGACCGTTTTGGAAAGTGCTGATTGCAAAAATTAGTTTTGACTGTTTTGAAAAAGTTAATTTATAGCAATTCCCACTTTTAAAAAGCATTCTTTCCATGGTTTTCCAGGTTCTAACGGTCGTTTCTATTCAAAAAGTGTAATTTGCCATGAAAGATGAAATTTTCGCTTAAAAAATTAGGATTTTTATAAAATTACTTGTCTAAAATTATGCTTCTAAGGACAGTATTTTTTATACAAAGCCCACAATTTATCAAAACAAAAAGTCCAAATCTGTAATTACCTAAACATCTCATAGTCAAATTTTCCCTTATTGGACAAATCCCAGTGATGCGTGCATTAGCTTCCATCATTCGAGTACGAATCCCATCACGAAGGAGAGCTAGTTCCAATCTTGAAGCGTGGGCAGGCGAGATCTAGTTTTTGTAACGAAAATAAATAAAAAAGCAAAAAGTAACACCTGTCTACCTGAATAACAATAATATTGTGTACCTGCCTAGTCAAAATAAAAAAATATAAGAAATTAATTGAACTTTATTTTTACTGTTCAGTAGTTGTTTAGAATTAAGGCAGTACTTCTATATGTATAGTAAAAATGTTGATTTGCCTTACTTCCTGCCGGTATCTCACGCCATTGGAAGTCCATTCTTGTGGTGGAAAGAGCTTCTTAAGTGTCTCCAGAGAATTCTTGGAAATGTGTGGATTTTTATAAGTGTCTGGGATATCATCGTAGCCACTCACCGCCAATTTCAGGTGGGGATTCTTCTCGGCCAGATTCTCTAATGGAGCATGTCTGTAGTCTAAAACTGCCTATGGTGATTTTTAAAAAAAAATGGTTTTAACAACCTTTTCGAAACGGTAATATATTTAGTTTTAAATGTTTTTCAAAATCGTGATTTCTAGTTTCGACCATTTTGAAAGCGCAAGGTTGTGTTTTTTGACCTTTTAAAAGTTTTATGTACTTGTTTTGACCCTTTTTTGAAAAAGTGTTGTTAACTAGTTTTGACTGTTTTTAAAAAGCGTTATTTACCAGTTTTTATCATTTTGAAAAAGTGTTATTTAGTAGTTTTGACTGTTTCGAAAAAGTGTTGTTAACTGGTTTAGACTTTTTTCAAAAAGCCTTATTTACCAGTTTTTATCATTTTGAAAAAGTGTTATTTACTAGTTTTGACCTTTTTGAAAAAGTGTTATTTACTAGTTTTGACCGTTTTGAAAGAGTACATTTATGGAATTAAACACTTTTGTATCGCATTCTTTCCAGGGTTCCCCCGTTCCGAACAGGTTAACAAAGGATGCATACATCTAATTTTATTATGAAATTATTTTTGGATTTTTTACATATGTACATACCTCTTTAGCAGTAGGATCCTTTGAGGTGGGCTCCACGATTTGAGCTGGCGTCCATTTTACAATCTGTAATTCACTAAGGAGCTTCACAAGGTAGTTCTTGTCATCGATTAACAGCACTTCTTTCGACCATAGCCTTCGTTTATCCGTCATTTTTGCTTTTACTAATTTGTGTATTGCTTTATTCCCTTACTTTTTCCCTTTGCTTTGTAATTTAATAATAATGCACAAAATAATAATCTTGTGGTCTGGATCTGGATTCTGGATTCTGGATTTGACTGATAGACGAAATCTATTAGGTACTTTTAAGCCACAAACGTAGGCAGTCAAGAACACAATGCAGGTTGTAAGTTGTAGCGTAGCTCCTCTTTTTAATTGCTTGCTTTATAATAGAGATAGAGGCTAATGCTTTTTCCCTTTGCACTATCCTGCAGAAGGTGCAGCACAGCTCGACTTTGTCGGCTAATTAATAGTAATTAATCAATTCCCTGGTAGAACGGTCGGTAACGGTAACTAACGGCACGGCCGGCATCCTTTTAAGTGGTTGGTAAATTAAATTGGTAATTAATCTTAACTAAAAGTTGGACGGGGACTGCTGACGCGTGGGTGTGGGATTTAAGTGGGAAGTGAAAATGCTGAAAATATACTTTGTGTAACTTTGTTGAATTAAAATAATCAAAGTTTTTGAAGAACACCACAATTTATTTTACTCGAGACTCCAAGTGTCAGTGTCAGCCTCAGTAAACACGACGCCACCACGCCACGCAAATACGCAAAATTCTTCATTAAAGCACCTGTAAAATAAATGCTGTCTTATTTATCTGCCAATCGCCATCGCATCTCCGCATACGTCAACCATCGGTCCAGTATAGTCGCATTGGACTCGCATCGCAATACATTAAACTGACGCTAAACTAGCAAAGACTTCTTGACTACTCTCGACTTTTTTTGTAAAAAAAAATAAAAGTAATAATAATAATAATTTTATTATTATTATTATTAAAATTGATTGAAGAATCCAACGTGTAAGAAACTAAAAGTTTTTTGTAAAAGATTATAATTATTTTATGAACATAATGAAGTGAAATATAAGTTGAGTTCTATGCCAACGCCAAAGTTATTTTGGTTTAAGTCGTTTGCCATTTGCCATTTCGTTTATTATTACGTACAAAAAATTAATTTTTTCTACTCTGTAGGGCCTTTATACATTCTATATACTATACAAGCTAGGCTAATACAGAAAAAAATATTGTACTTTGTAATTACTACGTATTTTTAGTAAAAAATAATGGATGTTTCACTTTTCTATCGTAGGATGTATTACAATTTCCTGCATTACATACATAACAGATTACAGCTAATGCGTCAGTTCACATTCACAGTCAGTCACAATAATTAAAAATATTACATACATCAGCATAACTACTACTTTTCCTATGTACCCCAATCCAATAGAGCCAGAACCTAGAAGCCTAGAAGTTTTGCCCAATAAGGCCGTAGTGCCGTAGTTTAGTAATTACTACAAGTTGAAACTGAAATGCACAATAATTAGCGCAATGTATTTATGCATCTGTAGTCTGTAGGCCGCATCTTCAAGCAAGTAAGATTCTAATTTTTGTGTATGTACAACTTATCTTGATTTGCTGTTACTGTTCTGAAAAAAAGGAAAAAAGGTCAAAATAGTTAGTTAGATTCCCTTTCGGCTTTTACGTTCAATAAATAGTGGAAGTGAGTAAAAAATAAATGAAATATTAATATTACAATAAAATTAATGACACTAACCCCGACATTGGCTCTCTGTCTCTGAACTGGACTTTGAGTATCAACACCGGAACCGGAAGCATTTGCAGAATTTTTGGGATCCGATTGTGAATTACAATAATAATTATTATTATGATTCTTGACGGCATTATTTACAACATTTTTAATCCGAGCCCCGTAATTCAAAGACACGATGGTCTCATCCAAATTCGATTTTAAAGGGGAAACATTGATGAAGAATAGCGTCTTGGCATTCCCTCCAATACTGTCCTGGAGAATTTCAGTCAGTTTGTTGTTCCTACATATAATACCAATAAACCAATAATACCAATTAAATATTAAAATCACATAGACTGGCAAAAATTGCACATTAAAAGTTCTTTTATTGTGTAAGTTCTTTTTAACTCTCTGCAGTCTGCACTACCGACCTGTAAGGAACATGGCCCTGTTCGGAGGTCAAAGAGACTATGACGTGCTCCAAGGCTGACAGGGATTTATTAATATTTGTCGATTCTTGAAGTAAAGCACTGGTAGAGGAGCTCATCTTCCTTTGACGCTCGCTTCCCGCTAAATCCATGAGACTTATCTGTAACAGACATTGAGATACATATTAACCTTTTTTCGAAACGGTAATATACATAGTTTTGAATGTTTTTGAAAATGTTAATTTCAAAAGGTTTTTGTGACTTTTTGAAAGTATTCTTTACTAGTTTTGACCCTTTTGAAAAAGTATTATTTACTAGTTCTGGCCGTTTTGAAAAAGTGTTATTTAATAGTTTTGCCCGTTTTGAAAAGTGTTATTTACTAGATTTGACAGTTTTGAAAAGTGTTATTTACTAGATTTAATAGTTTTGAAAAAGTGTTATTTACTAGATTTGACTGTTTTGAAAAAGTGTAATTTACTAGTTCTGGCCGTTTAGAAAAAGTGTTATTTAATAGTTTTGACCGCTTTAAAAAAGTGAAGTTTACTAGTTTTGCCCGTTTTGAAAAAGTTAATTTATAGAATTGAATACTTTTATAAAGCAATTGTTCCATGGTTCCCACTTCCGAATAGGTTGAATACATTTTTTCGAAATATAATAATTTCCACCAAGGATAAATTATAAATAATTCAGTGGAAGCAAGCAATTTAAATCAAATGAAAACTCCTATTGAATTAATGAATAAAGTATGTAGCATTGACTTAACTAATCGACTACAACCTATGTGCAACGTACTTTCCCCCGTGTCACATTTCCATTGAGCCGACAGGTATTTTCGATATTAATCCCAATTATCAAATGTGATCTGGAGCTGTAATCGTTCATTTGCGTTTGACTCGTGTGTCGGGACTGTAGAGCAGACTGTAGTAACCTTAGCAAAGTACTGCTATCTTCCACCGGAATTACTTTAGCACCTTAAAAAAATCCAATCAAAATCTAATCAAAAACAAGAAGATTTAAAAACAAGATGAAAGAAAGACACTAAAAATTGTGATTCCACATCGCATTTTGCTTCTTGGGTCACGTTTACGCTTACGATGTGTTGAACTTGCCTTGAATGAAAACTGTTCCACTGCCATCTTTTCGTATTTCTAATTTATCTCCATCAGGCGTGCCCGAGCATCCCAGAAGCTTCATCATCCCTGGACCTGTATTTCCATTTCCATGATTGCTACTGTCATCAACATTAGGATTTTGAAAGAGACTCGGATTTCCATTAGCAGAGGAAGAGCCTAGACTGTGACCATGGACACCTTCCCCAGCACCGGCTCCAGTTCCAACGCCAGAAGCAGCAGCAGCTGCAGAAGAATCGGTTCCAGAAGTTCCAGTCGAAGTTGTGGCCAGAAGATCAATTAGCTTTTGATTGTACAGCTCAATGGCATAGACGGAGATGGAAGTGATGAACAAATGTTTTGATCTGGAGGCAATGGAGAAGAGTTGGTGGCAGGTACGTGGCGTGATTCCCGGATCCCTGTCATCGCCCAGGATTGTGAAGGTTTTCCCCGTCCCCGTCTGACCATATGCTGCGATGCAGACGTTGAAGCCATCAAATGCAGATTGGATGAGAGACTGAAATATTTAAGGGAAAATGGACACCACACAAATTACAATGCGATAGTTACATAAACACATATACAGGTACATATAGGCAGTCTGTCATTATAAGATTTAACCTATAAGCAACTGGGAAACTATGGAAAGTATGCTTTCCTAAAGTACTTTTTCTAGTAATTAGCTTTTTTAAAACAGTTAAAACTAGAAATAACATTTTCAAAAAGATGTAAAATAACAAATTAACACTTTCCAAAACAAGTAAAATAACAAATTAACACTTTCAAAAACAAGTAAAACAACAAATTAACGCTTTCAAAACGATGTAAAACAAATAATTAACACTTTTGAAAACAAGTAAAACAAATTTACGCTTTCAAAAAGATGTAAAACAACAAATTAGCACTTTCAAAAAGATGTAAAACAACAAATTAACATTTTCAAAAACAAGTAAAATAACAAATTAACACTTGCAAAAAAATGTAAAACAAGAAATAAGCCCTTTCAAAAAGATGTAAAACAACAAATTAACATTTTCAAAAAGATGTAAAACAAGAAATTAACGCTTTCAAAAACAAGTTAAACAAGAAATAAAACTTCCAAAAAGATAAACAACTAAAACAAGAAACTAGCACTTTCAAAAAGACGTAAAACAACAAATTAACACTTTCAAACAAGATTTAAAACTAGATATACAGAACCGTTTCCAAAAGGTTAAGACAGAAGACAGAATCGGAGAGAAAGATAAAATGAACATGATAAAATTACGATTTTCGGAATTGTAAAACATGATCCAAAGCTTGATTCACCCTTCTAACTTATTCAAAGGTTCTAAAGGTAAAGGAAATATTATCCATTTAAGTATAAAACAGACTAAACAGATCAATAACAAAAGAAAAAGATCATAGGTCACGGCACGGAATGTCAGCAAAACAAAGTTTACTGCATGGATTTTACTTTGATCTTGTTATGGTTTTGGCTTTGGTTTTGCTTTTAGTCGTTTTAGTAGTTTAAAGTTTAATCTAGGAAAATACGGATTGTGAAAATAGGTGATTCAAAAAGTAATATTTTACCAATTACCGTAAATCCTCTAATAGAACGCCCGTGCACTATTCCATTCAGACCCTCGGACCCCCGCGTACAATTAGAGACCCGCGCATTAATAGAGACCCGCGTATTATTCAAACTAACCGTTTTACTACTCTGAATTTAGTTGGAATAAACAGGCTAAAAACAAGAATTGTGACACTTTTAAGCGACTTAAAAGTATGTGTCATTTAATTGAAGCAATTCGGTGGCTAAAAAGTTAGGTTGACACTAATTTCTGTACACTTAAACACTAAAAATACTTCCGCTGACCCGCGTACTGCTAGAGACGACCCGTGTATTATTGGAGACCCGCGCAGTATTCCATTCAGGCCCTCGGACCCCCGCGTATTAATAGAGACCCGCGTAGTAATAGAGAATTTACGGTACCTATGTGAGTACGGGCAACATTAAGAGTGTAAACGATGTCAGAATTGTCAGAATCAGAAATTAATACGCAATCTTTGTTGTTAAATGTTGAGCGTGAACAAATTACATTTCATTACAAAAATAAAACTTGCTTTAGTTTCAAAACGAAAAAAATCAGGTAGCAAAATCGATTTTTTTTATTCCTTCATTCACCTAACGACCTGCCATATAGGAAGCATCCAGCTTGAACGTTTGAACAAACTTACTTTAGTTTCATCGAAAATGTCCTCTTGACTATTGTTTTCATGAAAAATGCGATCAAACTGGAATTCTTTGAGTCCCTTGTCTCTCTCTCGGACCATCTCAACACCTACAGTGAAATCATCCAGAAACTTTACGACGGAATGAGGTGAAGTTGATGGGAAAGCCGTTGTCGATACGGGACCGAGACCGATGTGAGGTGCAGAAGATGCATCGTTAGTGCCTGTGACTGCAAATAATGGCAAAGTTTTTCCTGTCCCTGTTGAAAGTGCTGTGCTGGAACTACTCGGAGTATTACCGGGTTTAATACGACAGTAAACCCGGATTTTTCCTTTTACTTCTTCTAACTTGTTATGATACTGTTTTAATTGAATGTTCGCTTCCAATAGTTTTGATTCCAAGTGCTCAAAAGTCTTGAGTTTTTCTTGGTACACTCGCTCCTTGGATGAGTTCTGAGTGGAAAACTTTTCAAGTTCCTCCTTGACGGCCTCCAATTCAGCACATTTTTCCTGGAAGGAACGTTCGAAGGAAGGCATAATTATTATTTTTATTCTCCTTCTTTTGTACTCTCTTGCTGAATATTGATAAAAATTAAATTGAATTCATTGAACTCGAACTAAAAGACCTGATGTGATAGGGATGAAAATCCATAAAAAAATTTATCAATGCATTTTATAATTTAGGTACATTCACCTATACGGAACTGCAAAGCTATCGCTATCAACCATCATGGAAAGAATGCTTTGCAAAAGCTTTTAGTGTACAATAAACTTGTTCAAAAAAGTCAAAGCTAGTATTTTACACTTTTACAAAAGGTTAAAACAAGAAACTAGAGCTTTCAAAAGGGTCAAAACTAGTCGTTTACACACTTTTAAAAAAAGATTAAAACAAGAAATTAGCGTTTTAAAAGAGTTGCAAGCCTGGATATACCGTAAAGCTTCTAATAGAAGGCGGGACTTCCAATAGACGGCGGGTCTCCAATAGAAGGCGGGGGCTGGTGCAATAATTGCAAATAGAAGGCGGGTCTCTAATAGACGGCGGGTCTCAAATAAACAGCAGGAGTCGACCTGAGTTTTACAAACAGAAGGCGGGGCCTTCTTTTAGAAGCTTTACGGTATTACCGTTTGGAAAAGGCTAAAAAATTACTCATTACTTACTTGAAATAAAAAGGAAGATTGAGAAGTTGACAGGTGGCAACTTGGATCCCCATTAAAAGTTGTAGGCAGGGCTGGTGAACTACTTATAAAAATAAAATAGGATAAAATTATTGTAAAATTGAAATAACAAGTCAAGCGAATGGATGCTACGATTTTTAGAGGAAAAATAAATGAAGAACTTGGCTGGTTGGTTAAGTATTAGTAAATTATTTTGTATGAATACAGTAAGTACACTGAATCGCATCTATGGATTAATATAAATTTTAATTAACTTACTTCGGTAAATGAGGATGATTTGCAAACAAATGAAACTGAATTTCGGGGGAGAAATGAATATTCGTTAAATCCCATTTGGAACAGTCTCGAATACGACACAAAAGCAACAATAGTTTCTCAATTTCATCATCTGACTGCTTCAACTTTTGACGGACGATTTGATTCGATGTTTCCCAGGCAAGCGTTGATTTTTTGATTAGCTGTGAAATGAATGAAATATTGCCAAGTTAACTAACTAGTAACTAGTAAGTGGTAAAAAGACAATCAACCTTTTCTGACATCACTAACTACATAGTAAGCCCTTCTAATTGAAATTTGATCAAATCAAAACAAACACTAGGTACTTGAACGCTGCATTAATTGTTCAAATTGAGAAAAAAATAAGGTCTTTTAATTATTAAGTCTTTTAATTATTAAAAGTCTTTTAATTATTACTATTACCTCATTTTCTTCTTCTAGTTGGAGTGCTTTTAGCCGAAGGCGCACTACTTCACTTTGAAAAGTTTTAATCGAAGCCCCCTGAACTTGGTAACGTTGAGAGAGTTCCATTAATTTGGTTTTAAGTTTACTGATTTCACGTTGACTGGTCACGTCGATGTCGGCAACTATTTCCACTAATGCTTCATTTTGTTCTGGAACAGTGCGTACATACAACGTACAACATAAAGGAGATCGAGAGAATATAATAAAAATCATTAGTTCGTAGTCAATAGTCAATTAAAAACTTCAGACCTACAGCTAACAGATAACCATGTACCATCAACGATGCACCGTTAATGATTAATGATAATGAATAATGATTAATAATGAATAATTATTACAATTACGCAGAATTTGAATTTACATTTCGACACACTAATAGCTTAATCAAAAAACATGATGATGATCAATTCGATTCTAGGAACAAATGTTCCCAGAACTAATGTTCCCGGAACAAATGTTCCCAAAAAAGCTGGACGATGAAAAAATGTTCCCAAGCTCCAAATAGGAAAA